>JZLH01S0068515.1:20686-35006 GCA_001188425.1 Eucidaris tribuloides
AATTCAGTTCTCGTTAGTATGATCAATACGGTAAAAGAAGATACTACAAAACCTATAGGCCTACAATGACTGTTCAGTCGTCCTCTTCAATGATTTCAGCTGATTTTGATGTAAAGCCGTCTATTGTTGTCCAATCTTCATTAATGTTACTGGTAGTTCATTTTGAAAATTATTTATGATTTCACGTCATTCAAAATTGACTTCTCTACCATAGGTCTCACACATTTGTCATTGATGTTTTGACTGCGTTTATATGGGCAATACATAGTGATTACATTGGAGTCGATTTCTTGGCATTTCTAAGTCGGTAGTGGTGACTCCACGACGATAGTCACGACTCACTTTTTGCGCGACTTTAGTCGTGCAAGCACTAATGTGTACATGAGGGCCGGCCGTTGTTCAATGTCAGTGAGTCGTTGGCTTGAGATTCCCATAGGCCAATGATATAAGTTGAGAGGTCCAAATACGTTGAGATCGAATTAAAATCAGGGAAAGGAATGAATTTTTCATTTTTTAAGGTCGATTTTCTTCAATTTTGGGGGCTATTTTTTCTACCACTGGGGCTACTTTTTCGTTGCCACAATCAGAATTTTGAAGAATGCAATGAAAATTGCTGCATGTTTTAGCCAGTGCTTCATCCTTATGAAAGTAACCATTTAATATCGCTTTGTTTTGTTTCAATGCCATAATAAATAAAAACGTCTGAAATTTTTTTCGCTTCGAGCAAAATCTGAGGGACAATTCTGAAGGAATTTGGTCGCCCCAACAGAATTGGGTTTTGGGGGATTTTAGGGGACGATTTGAGGCTTTACCGAAGGGACTAAATCGCCCGTCGCACTTGGGTTTTTTCTTACCCTGATTGAAAATGTATGGATAAATCAAACAAATTTTGCGGTGCTGAGAAAGGGCCCAAAATGCGGGAGTCTCACGCTGAATGCATGAAAGTTGCAGCCCTGCATTACGTTGTACATGTATGTACCTAATTTTTATATGTGACAATTATATTTTCTTATATTCATTTATGTATTTCTTATTTATTTATGTATGGCCTCAATATTGGTCGTGCATTCTTTGGTTAAATACACATTGGCTTAACAAGTCCTGGTATTGTGGTTTTAGAGCCCTGGAAATGAGAAGGTTGGCTTTCCTGTTATGTTAATAAATAAATCAATTCATAAGTCTTATTGAACGTTTACAGAATCCTGTTGCAACCTAGTCCTGTTCACCAGAGCTGGCCGTTTTTGCAGAACAATAAGTTGTGTGAGAGAGCTGTGAAGCGCTACAGTCAAGCCAACACCTAGACGCAAAACACGACACTCATGCAAACACCTTTAAGCCTTTCACGGTATGGTAGTTACCTGGGAACGATGGTGTCTACTTGATATTAAAAAGAAAATGTTTATTGATTTGCGAAGCTGACAAACATCTGTAGCTTGTGTTGTGATGTGCACTTCGCTAAACTTGCACTTGTGTTGTGTATGTGTGCACCCTTGGTTAATGAAAATAAAACATTCGGCAAAATGGTTGTCTGATTTCTCCAGAGATGAGACTATGGATAGAATTAAAGTGCTGTGGGTGCGAACTGCACACACACAAAAAAAGTATAGTATTGTGCCGTCGTCAAATAGAAATTTCTCTTTCGACATTGTCACCTCAAATATTTTAGCCGACAGACACGGACTGTCGGACACAACAATGGTCAGATTAATATGGGACATTGAATTCATATAAGACAGTCTCTTACACACCTACCTATGACTGAATTCGCTATATTGAAGCAGCATGTGGAATGTTGAACTTTGGACTTTCATTGCCTGGCTCACTGCATGCCAGCTAGGCTTAACCACATCGATTAATTTCCGGGCGAACAAGATTCTTATGTGTTAGATTACACTCAGAACAATGCAGTTGCTCAGTTTCTATAATTTCTAGCAAGCCTGAGAAAGAAAAAATGCTTGGCTTGAGAAGTGACTACCTGCGCATATGACATTGTAGTCCTGCATTTATTCACTTTGATACCTGTGTGTGTTTGTCGGTAAGATAAAATTTCTGATCGACATATGTCTTTCAGTCAATACTGTTATCTCGATCAACGCTTTTTGACCAGAAGGTCCTGTCGACGCGACGCCATTAATAAAGTATACAATGTTATGGTATACGGTGTTATGGTGTTACGTAAATCTTGTTTGGATAGTTGGATAGTGAGTTAATTTATCTGAGTAGTTTTGCTAATCCGTCAAGGTCTATACATGCAAATGAAGATGTTGCCGTACACACCAAATCATCTTTCATGGGTTTTGTCTCGAATTCGGTTAAGGCAGGCTCCACACTTAGCACTTGCCCGCTTGCGCCGGCAAGTAAAATTCATGTGGGCAAATGTAAAACCTCCCCAAAAAAATGTGTATAACTTTACTTGCCCGATTGGGCAAGTTTAAAATTTTGATCTATGAAATGAGCAAAATCATGTCCAAAAACAACAAAAATTGTGTCTAAAAGTTTGTGTTCAGGTGTTTCCACATCATTTCATTCATTTGTATGTAATTCTATGATTGCAGCATCATTAACTCATCTTTCGTAACCCCAGAATTAAAATAATAAATTGCTTCCAATGCTATAAAAAAGCGTATCTGCTTTAATATAGTGGAGAAATTATTTTTCAATGTTGTTTGTTGTATTGTTTATTATCAGGCAAGTAAATTTTTCATTCGCAGCACAGGTAAAAATCTGAAAGGATAATTTCACTTAGCCGGAAGCTGGCAAGCAAGAGAAAACAGTTAGTGTGGAGCCCTAGGTTATAGGGTGTAGATATTTTCACTTTCATATTATATTAATAAAATTCTGTATTACCGTAGTTTTTTTTAATTTACTTTTCTTTCTCTGTTTTTGGCAAATTATTTATCTAATTATTAAGAGCTTATTTTATTTATTATTTATTTACTTATTTATTTATTTACTGACCCATTTTCTTATTTTTACTTCATCTTTCTTCTTTCCTTTCTATATGTTTATTCATTGACTCTTTTTATTTATAATTTATATGTTTGGGATAATGTATATTTATTTGCTACTTATAGGTTTAAATTCAATCTTGTTTTATAGGCTTAATAAGCCTTGTTAGCTGTGTTGAGAAGATCTAATGTATTGCACGAAAGGTCGATTGATGAATGTATTTGAACAGCCAAGGAGTACAATATAAACAAAGATGTAAGTACACATGTTTATTTTTCTCATCATTACTGTTTTCTGTGCCACTCAGGGTGTGATTTCCAAAGCGTGGGAAAGGCATTGTGCAAGTCATCATCTTGGAAAACCCACCATCAGGACCCTACAGGTTAAGTCTAATAACGGACCGTCTCTCTTAGGATACACATGTATGTGCCACACTGCCTAATGTAAATACAGTCAATCAAATACATGTAGGTGCTCATCGTGGCACTTTACGCACTCTACAGCCTATCGATACCCCAACCCACCCACTCCCCCCCCTTTGCCGGAACAACACAGTTGCTCCCACAATGTCATACTCATAGTCGGCTATGTGAAAATGCCCAAATTAAACAGTGCTGAAGATGATTATTCACACTGTGAGGGTTTTCACAGTAGTGTTCACATTAGTATGTTCTGATTCCACACCAAGTTGCACAAATTTAAAATGCTCAAAATTAACACCATATAAGAGATTTCACACTGTGGTCACAATTTGTTCACACTGTGTTTCACATTGTGTTTCACATTTTGTGTTCCACACTGTGTTCACACTGCTGGCGACATTGTGTTCTTTCCGCAAGGGCCAGCAGTGCGAATGGAAAACAAGTTGAAAACATTCACAGAATGGCTAAAATTCTGCATTCAGTAAGCATTGGTTTTTGCCATACTAGCATTGTCAAATTTTTTAATACTCCAGGGGCCCTGTAAATTTGGCAGATTTTGATTTGTTGCAGAGCAGCTTGAGTGGCGTGTTAATGCCATTGTTGTGCCAGGCTACAAGTTCCAAGACAAGTGTGCCCAAAAAGCATACTCTTACCAGTAGTGTTTGAACACTGGCCCTTCGGATCAAGGCTTAAGGCCTAGGACTCTGAAAATTGGCCTCAAGGGCCACCTCTTGTATAACACTTGTTAATAATATAATGAGATGCCCTAAAAATTGCAGATCAAAATGAATCATTATGCTGCTTTACAAACATGAAAACCATTTGAGCAGGTGACCATTCCAGTTTTTCCTCCGTAGACTGCTTTTGTTGCACGGAACAAATTTTTGTCAGTCTTGACAATAATTTCACGTTGCGATTTTTTATTGTCGCCTGCGTTAGCGGAAGCGAGACATAGAAGTATCACTATTTCCGGCCCGTCATACGTCAAACAATTGTTGTTGTACACCCAATAACTTTCTATAGCTTCGAGCGTGGGATCACCAAATTCATACAGAGGTCCATCTCTTGAAGGCGCAGTCGTTCAACTTCGAATATGAGTCGAATTTGGATAAGGCTCAAAGGGCTCAAAGGTCAATGACTTTTCCATGACTGGCACTGTGCTTATGCTGTACACACAATAACTTTCTATAGCTTTGAGGTGGTATGACCAAATTCATACCAGAGGTCCATCTCTGAAGCGCGCAGGTCAAGTTCGTAATATGAGTCGAATTGAATAAGGTCAATGGTCAAAGGTCAATTAACTTACATTGACTGGACACTGTGCATGATGCACTGTGGCTATGTTGTTACACCCAATAACTTTCTATACTTCGAGGGTGGGATCCCAAATATCTATACCAGAGCGTCCATGCATCTCTTTGAGGCGCAGTGTCAAGTTCGACATATTGAAGTCGAATTGAATAAAGTCAAAGGGTCAACGGTCAATGAACTTTACATGACTGTCGCACTGTTGACTATGCACTAGTGCTATGTTGATACACTTAATAACTTTCTATAGCTTTGACGTGGGATCAACCAAATTCATACCGAGGTCATGCATCTCTTGAAGAGCGCAGGTCAAGTGGTCGAAATATTGAGTCAAAATTTGAATAAGCGTCAAGGTCAAAGGTCAATGAAACTTTCCATGACTTGGCACTTGTGCTATGTTGTACACACAATAACTTTCTATAGCTTCGAGGTGGATCACCAAATTCATTACCAGAGCTCCATCTCTTGAAGGCGCAGGTCAAGTTCGAAATATGAGTCGAATTTGAATAAGGTCAAGGTTCAAAGCGTCAATTAACTTTACGATGACTGGGCACCTGTGTATGCACTGTAGCTATGTTGACACACAATAACTAATATCTGTTTACCTTGAGGTTAGGTATTGCCTCAAATTCATACAAGGTCATCTCTTGAAGCGTGTCAGGTCAAGTCTCGAATGTGAGTGTGAATTAAATTAAGGTCAAAGGTCAATGACCTTTCCATGCACTGGCACTGGTGCTGTGTGCGGCTAATAACTTTCTATAGCTTTGACTTGGAATCACCAATTCATACCGAGCGTCCATCTCTTGCAGGTGCAGGTTCAAGTGTATGATTTGATTGTGAATTTGGATTAAGGTCAAGCGTCAATGAACTATTCCATGAACTCGCACTTGTGTATGTTGTACCACCACTTTGTTCCTCTAATGACATGCAACCTTTTATACATTTTGATACTTTCTAACACCTAGACATTTTACTTCAGTTCAACATGAGTTCTTTACAGTTGACTGTATAATCTTAGGTTATCTGATTTCTAGGGATTAAAGTAGCCTATACATGTATATGTATGTATTAACTGTTCAGAACGCACAATCACCCCCTAAACTACTGACAGCCTCAGGAAGTCAGTATAGCAATAGTTTTGACATGCAGTCTCTTCATGACCTGCGATATTGCACGGTGAGGACAACACTTGGCGTTTGCCTTGTCTGCTACCATGATTTATAAGTGACAGATAAACTATTGAAGTTTTATGTCTGAGATATTTATTTGTCCATTCAAACACCGCTCAGATATATCAAATAGCAAGTTTGATGAGTTTTAATATATGGGGCTTCCACAATGTTATTTGGTGTCTTTAAAGGGATGCGCCGCTCGTAATCCATGTACATTCAATACCATTTGCTTGCCCCTATAGCAACGCTGCGTGTAACAACAATCGTGGAGCTGCAAACTGAATTGCTGTTGAAAGTAGGGCCGTGTGCATTTCTCCTTTCTTCGGTTAAATGCATGCTACATAGGGAAATGTACACAATTTGTGCACGCTCGTTTTCCAAATGTATACTAGCATTCCTGAATATTACCCGAATATTGCCCGAGCCGAAAACAATCAAAACATCATGATATGCGACTGTTTGGTCCTTTAAAGGTATTGACTAACATTTACCACAGTTAAAAAAATCTGAGCAACATGATTCCCCATGCTACCAGTGTCTTTGAGGAGGTCTAAAAAGGAAGCCCTGAAAAATTGTATTTCAAAATGATTATTTAGTGCTTTAAAAAAGTGAAAATCGTAAGTCAACCAGATTCACTTGCCCATTTCCTCCCATAGACTTACTGTGTGTACACCTAGGCTAATTAAAACTCCGCCCCGTAAGGTTTTAAAGGCAGTGGATCTCTATTTGACAAACACTCCCCGCAGACCAAGTAAAAGATAACCATATGCCCTTAGGCTATTGATGACAGCGGCATGTCCGTTGAAATCTGCGGGCAGTCGTGAATTGCCTGAGAATTTGAAAAAATGCAAAGAAAACAATATTAGCCATTTAGAATTACGTTCTATGCAGGAATTTTTTCTCGCGATGAAAAAAAAATCAAATCTTGAGTCTAACGGTCACTTCAATTCCACTAAAAACTGAGTTTCTAACTCCTATATTTTGCTAAAGGTTCCCAGATGGCATTTTCTTCTAAATGTCATTGTATTTACACAATGTTAATTTTTAGGCATGCAAAAGAGATCCCCTGCCTTTAAGTGTTTATTCATGCATAACTTGCCATTGGCAGTGTAACTTTCCAAACTTTTGTATTCTAGGGTGTTTATTTGTCCATTTGAACACTACTATGTAGCTCAGATATCAAAGTTTGATATTTTTTTAAATTGAAGCTCCACAATGTTAGCCGATCACTTTAACCTTGATGCTTTTCGATACAACACTTGTATGTGGCGCCCTTTAAATGGCTTTGCTACATGTAGTGTGTATTCATGTGTGGCCGTCATTGTTACTGGCAGTTGTAGTGACTTGCATTTTCATCTAGCGTTGTGAACGTATTTGTGTGTCGGGATAGGGCGAATCACTCCATTAGTGATGAAAAGATTTTACGATCAGTCTGGACTTGTTTGTGTGTGTTTGCATACAGCAGCAGCCATACATTTATTGTGATTCAAAGCTATTTTGAGTAAAGTTATGGTCCAGTTCATATCCCAGGGGGCCCACTGTCATTACAAGGTGTACACCATTATTGTGTATGGTCTTTCAAAATGGACCGTAAACAAGATATTTATTATCATTGGAGGCTTCGATCTTAGAATACCCAAAATAAGTATTCAAATCTGAGAAGATACCCTTATCAGATAAGCCTTCTGTAAAACGTTTGTGTATAGTATATACCTGTTTTTCCTGATTTTGGCGATTTTGATGTACCCTTTTCACGGTACACACATACATCACCCGTCCATATAAAAGAACCCTTTTTAGCCGTTTTTTCACATGCGCATGGTATACACCTTGTAATGACATTGCCCTCTCTCCCCCTCTCCATGTGGCTCAAGGGTATGACTTTAGTCTTTAATTATCATTCAACAATCTCTCAAGAATTGTCAGAGAAGAAAGTTAAAGATTATTGAGAGATCATTGAAGGATCATTGAAAGACTAGTGAAAACCTAATAGAAACCTGTCAAAGGTCTATGTGAAGATTGCCGAGAGACCAATGGAGGACTAAGACCTGATTTACACCAAGCTTTTAGGCCGGCCTCGGGCCGGCCCGAGGCCGGCCTAAAGCTTGGTGTAAATGCAAAGGAGGCCCGAGGCCCTCACCGATTTGGGACCACCTCTGGAGGTAGTCTCGGGCCGGCCCGAGGCCGGCCTCGGGCCGGCCTATATTTGGTGTAAATGCAAAAGGAGGCCCGAGGCCCCCAATTTACCACGCGATGCGGCGCTGTTACATAATACACAATGCCCGGACCGTATACTATTACTTCCGGTGTGTGTAGCGTGCAGGTATACCGTGAATCAAACCAACCATCGTAAATTTGATAAAAAGGACATAAAAATACATGAAGTATTATATCCGTTATAAGTATCATGCACTTTTTGTCTTTATACAGTTGTTCGAACTGCATTATGTTGTATCAACATCAACACTACAAGTAATGAAAAATATTGCTGTTTATTAGTTACTTCAGAATCTCATTCCTGACCAACATTTTTTTTTAAATCGACTCTCTTACGAGAGTTATACGTGCAACGTGTATCGAATCGCGCACAAAAGAAATGCTGATTTCTTTTGTTTTATATTTAAGTAGAAATACTGATTTCTAGTAGTAGGGAGACTGCGGCGAGTTTTTAGAAAGGGGGCCTCGGGCCGGCCTAATATTTGGTGTAAATGCACACAATTGCGGGCCTTGGCCCTCCAATTTAGGCCGGCCTCGGGCCGGCCTTTTGGTGTAAATCGGGCCTAAGAGGGGCAAGATTTTTGGTCTTTCAAATGATCTTGGTTTTTAGAACCATGCCACGTATAGGGACAGTGATTTTCTGTTTCAAGAAAAAGCCTTTTCCATTTTCAAAAATCTGGAATTCCGTTTCAACTTGTCTGAAATATGGAAATTCCGTTTTACCATAGACTTTGTATACATGAAAAAAAAATGACAATTCCGTTTACATAAAACTTGAAACAAATATTTCTCGCTGTTTCTGTGTTTTTGTGTCCACTTTTTCTCATTTTTGTTCTGAGTTTTGTGTTTTTCCTTTCAAAAAGTGGCTATGGGAGGAGTGTAAAAGTGGCTATGGGGTTTTTGTACAGGGGAAATTATGAGCAATGAAACCGAAAATACATGCGTCTAGCTCTTTTGAAATTTCTCCCCTTCTTTATTTTGAATGAAAATAAAGACACTGCCTTTCAGAAGAGATCCTTGGCCTTCCTGTCATACATTTTTCTAGGAATTAATATCTGTAATAGCTTTGCATGGGCAGTGGTAATATATGGTTGGATTAAACTTGATTTTCTCGAAATCACGTTTCGCACTGTCGTATGTACACAAAGGACGGTTCGGATGACCGCCGACGATATACAGTACTACATGTATGGATTAAATGTGTGTTACAGGTTCATGTAAGTACAAATGAATACTTTTCAAAGTTAGTAAAGTGTCAACATCTTTATACCAGTAATCTTAAATATTTATAACTTTATATACTTTTAATGTCATATTTCCATCCTTCCTAAAAATGAAACATTTGTCCCTCAAAATGTACTATTAACTGTATTATATATGTTTATATAGTTTCTATTTGTTAAACAATGTGCAATCTGTCACTTGAAATGTAAAACTTTCTTCCGTAAATCGTAAGCAAGCAAGAAAACATTGAGATATACATGTACATACAGCTGTAAGTTGAAACATGCACTATGCATTTAGAGCCAGTTTGAACATGAGGAATGTGACCCCGTTTCTGAGCTGATACTCGCAGATTATAAGTCACGAAACCAAAGTCAACCTGTTGAATGATTTGATTCATGTGACGTGTGTATCCATTCCCTTCTTCCTGTGCCAGGCGAGAAGCCCTACATCTGCCCTGAGTATGGGTGCGAGCGAGCCTTCACCACCCAGTACAGCCTCAAGAGTCATCAGAAGGGACACGGTCGTCATGGCAACCAGTCAGAGGACGCGTCCATCATCAGCACCAGCATGGACATCGACCAGCAAGTGGACGAGGACATGGAGAAGTCGGGTGGGCAGGAGGAGGAGGGGGAGGGTGAAACTACCATGGAGGAGCAAGTGGCACAAGTAAGTGTTTGGGGGACAATTGGGTTTGCATGAACTCATGTTAAGCACTTGTTCCTAAGAAAGTAGGATTTTGTGACTGTACTTTGATGACTGAAACTTGGGTGGAAGACTTTGGGGTGTCTGGTCTTGCCTGTATGGCTGCCACATTTTAAATAGTGATGATGACAATGATAATGATGCAATAATGAGGACTGTGATGATGATGATGAGACTGAGAGTGGTGATGATGATGATGATGATGATGGTAATGATGGTGATGATGATAATGAGGACTGTGATGATGATGATGAGAGTGGTGATGATAGTGATAATGATGATAATGATTGTAATGGTGGTGGTATGATGGTGATGATGATGATGAAGATGTTATAATTTGTGAAAACTTCCCCCCCCAAAAAAAACACCGATCAATGACAGAAGAATCACATGTTATCATAGCATATTTTTGCTACTTCCTCCAGAACTACTCATGTTACTACATTTATGTACTGTAATGTTATTGAAGAAATGATATACACACAAAAAAGTAACTACCCCCCCCCCTTTTTTCAACAAGTGTAACTTTTTAACGAAATGAAATTTCAGCAAAATAATTTGGCAGGAGTATTTCTACACTTATTGACTAACACCTGTGTGAAAATGTGAATGATCCGTCAAGCCATGCATGAGTGACCATGCATTAAAGGCAAAAATGTCACTTTTCAAAAGTCACAGGAGTCATCTCGTATGCCAAAATAATGGTAAATAATGGCATTTTTTGCTTAGTTCATAAAGTGTGCTCATTCAACCTTGACATGGTTACAAGTTGCAACCTCTTATGTTCATACAACATGTAAAATACCAGATTTTTTTTTTAATAAACAATGTATTTTACAATTTCAAAATTGAAAAATATGGAAATTTTTATATTGAGCTCATTGAAGCGTAAAATATGCGAAAAGTGCCAGGGGAAGTGTAAGGTCAATCGATGGATGATTAACATAAAAAGCGCTCAATCATTCACCAGAAACAAAATTTGTCAAAATCCTGCATCAGAAATTCCCCAAAATGACCCTTGTGACTTTTGAAAAGTGACATTTTTGCCTTTAATGCATGTTCACTCATGCATGGCTTGACGGATCAATCACATTTTCAAACATAAGTTAGTCAATGCGTGTAGGAATACTCCTGCCAAATTATTTTGCTAAAACTTATTTCGTTAAAAAGTTATGGTAGTTTGAAAAAGGGGTAGTTAGTTCTTTTGTTGTGTTTATTTATGATGATTTATGAACTTTGTTCGTAATTGTACTTGTTTTGGTGCATTTTTAGCTCATCCGGCCCGAAGGGCCAGATGAGCTTATGCCATGGCGTGGCGTCCGGCGTCCGTCCGTCCGTCCGTCCACATTTTTAAAATGCTTTTTCTTCGTCATTTCTCAACTCGATTTTGATGTCTGATTGTTTCCAATATGATGGCTACGGTGGGGATTTAAAACTTCTACACCAGGAATCGTGAAATTCATATCATTTTTTTAATTTATGCATATTTATTCGAAATCACCAAAAAATGCTTCTTCTCCTTCATTTCTCAACCGATTTTGATTTTGATTGCTTTATTTGGTAGGGCTGAGTTATTACATTAAACTGTTACACAGAATTTTGAAACATACTCCATTGATTAAATTTGGTAATTTATCAAATTTATCGCCCAAAATACAAAATTGCTTTTTTCCCACATTTCTTGACCGATTTTTCAATTCACGTTGCTTTGATCTGATAGGGCTAGGTGGGGGCTTTCAAACTTCTGTGCACATAAATTTTGAAATTAATCATTATGCAAATTTAATAATTAATCATATGCAAATTTATGCAATTTTTCGAAATTCAAAAAAAATGCTTCTTCTCCTTCATTTCTCGACAATTTTAATTGTGATTAACTTATTTGTGTAGGGGCTGAGTTATGCACATTAAACTTCTACACAGAATTTGAAATTATACTCCATTAATTATTATGGTAATTTATCATCAAAATTAAATCCAAAAATAACAAAAATTCTCTTTCCATATTTTCTTGACGATTTTCATTCTGTTTGTGCATCTATAGGGCTAGGTGGGCTTCAAGACTTTACACAAAATTGTGAAATTAAGCAATTAGCAAATTTAAACATTAATCAATTATGCAAATGTTATGCAAATTATTCAAAATCACAAATATATAATTTTAAAAATCTTCTTCTCATTCATTTCATCATCCAACTTTTGATTAGTTTGCTTTCTCTGGTAGACGCTAGGAGCTTGGTACATCTAACTTCTACTACCAGATTTTTAACTGTTGTCGCATATTATTATGGTAATCTTATGCAAATTTTATTCCCAAAATACCAGAAATTTATTTCAGTTCTTATCATATCAAAGTACCTATTAATTTGGTTCCACTTCAATATGTGGCTTTTTCAACAACAAAAATCAGTAGGAGCCCCGGAAGGGATCAGGGATGCAATCATTATATAGATTCATGGTCAGTTATTATTATCTTTTTTTTTTTTATATAAATTTATTTTTCATGTCCTTCCGGGCATGAAACTATATTTTTCACTCGAATTTTTTATACATGTTCCTTCGGGACAAACGTCAAATTTAATCTTTTCACCGTATACAAATTGTACCACAGGAAATTTCGGATATATGATGGTGCGAGATGGCCGGATGAGCGCTAACTTTCTTATTTTGACGTTCAGTTATCTTGGGCAATTCAGCATTTGGCTGTCAGATATAAACAATGAATAAATGAATAAATAAATGCAAGGTTGATTGATTTGATCGATCGATCATTCAATCAATTATCCTAAATGTGCTTTTGAAAGTTGTCCTACTAAGCATGAGGAAGTCTGATGTATTTTTATGTTTTTTTGTTATTGAAACCAGGCAAGCAGTGAGGCAGCCACACAGCTCCTGGCCAAGCTGACAGGAATGTTAGGGATGGGCATTTCAACAGCGCCCGATACAGCCGGCTCATCCTCCTCATCAGTTATCACAACAGCTTTACCAAAGGTATGTAACCCTCCAGCACAAGCAGAGCACAAAAGAATTAAAACAAATTATATATAAGTCTCTAATTTGGAACTCTCTGAAATTATAAACACACACATACTTTTGAAATGGTCAAATGGGGACCCTTGCCCTTTTTTCATGATCATTTTTTTACCCCTGCCGATGACATACACACAAGAATTAAATGTCGTGGATAAAATGTGTATGTGTGTGATTTATTACTTCTAACCGTGGACCTATCCTATTTACACCCTCCATAGGATGTCCTCTTTAGGTGCATTTTTAACTGATTTTTTATCAATTAGCACAGTGGAGGTCCACGTATAAAAAAAATCCTGATTAAAGAGCATTGATATGATTGGGAGAAGTCAAACATGGTCCAAGAATCAAATAGGTTAAAACATGTACCAATGTATACACCAGCTGGAGTGTATCTCCTGGCTTGAAGGATTTGTCTTGAATTAAGTTACTTCTGGAGAAATAAGCACTCATTAACCAGTATTGAAGTAATCTGGAGCCCTGATTGATCCCCACACAAAGCAACACAACAAAGTTGCTGTCACATTGACAACCAAAATGAGAGCCGGTACTAATGGTGATTGTTTATGAAGTGATAAATATTTGACCATGAAATTTAGACAGCAGAAGCGAAGCATTGAACAGTGAACTTGATTCTAGAGTAGTTTAATTCCAAAGTAAGGTCTTCTTCCAATTTAAGTCCACATTTACATTTAAAGCCATTTACACATGCACGTACGTGCGTGCACACGCACACTCACACACACACACACACACACACACACACACATACACACCAAACTATAAACTTTTCAACACACAGTTCATGTCTTTAATAATAATAGTAATAATAGCTGCTTATAAAGCGCATAATATTCAAAAGAATCTCTATGCATTTTACACAATTTGTTGCAGTACCATAAACTACAACATAATAAAAATTACAATTAATCATAACAATCTAACAAGAAAAGAGATACGTTTTTAAGGATTTGAGGAAGGTGTGAGTTCATGTGATGGCCCTAAGTTGATTTGGTAGTTTGTTCCAGAGCACAAGTGCTGCTGACTGAAAAGCCCGATCCCCATATGAGCATGTGTTGGTTGTTGGTACAATTAATAAAATCTGACCTGAAGATCGAAGATTTCTTTGTGGAACATATTCGACAATCATGTTGGACAAGTATGTTGGGGACTTATTAACTAATGTTTTATGGCACAATGCTAAAATCTTAAATACAATTCTTTTATCTATGGGTAGCCAATGCAAATGTGACAACAAGGGTGTTACATGGTCCCTTCCTTTTGCACGCATAA
>JZLH01S0068520.1:0-10952 GCA_001188425.1 Eucidaris tribuloides
GTAAACTATACAAGGATTCTCCTGTGAAAAATCTTGTCGTCAAATTTTGACTCATTCTAAAATAACTTATGCAGGGCTCCACACTAACATTTTTGCCTGCTTGCCCATCGGGCAAGTGAAATTATCACTTTCAGATTTTTACTTGCCCGAACGAAAGATTTACTTACCCGATCAACAATAAAAAAAAATGAAAAAATGATTTATCACTAAATTTAAACAATAAGGCTTTTTATAGCATTGGACATTTATTATTTCAATTCTGGGGGTTGCAATAGGTGTGATTTATGAAGTTGAGTCATAAAATTAAATACGATGAATGAAATAATGTTGAAATAGACCTGAATACAAAATTTTAGACATATTTTTTTTTGTTTATGGACATATTTTGCTCATTTCATGATCAAAATTTTACTTGCCCAATCGGGCAAGTAAAGTTTAACATTTTGAGTTTTCACTTGCCCTACATGAAATTTTACTTGCCCCGGGCAAGCGGGCAAGTGCTAGTGTCGAGCCCTGACTTATGTCACTATCCCTTGTGGTATTGTGTGGCTCCCTATGGATCTTATTTTTATCTGGCCCAGATAAAATTAAAATACTAGTATGTTTATGCTTGATTCTCTTAAGTAAACAAATTAGAGGCTAATCCTTCCAGCTGGGAGATCCATTCCAGCTAGTGTACAGTTGGTATATATTTCAACTGATTTGGTTCTTGAGGCATTTTCAAGTGTTCCCAATCATGTCACTAACCTTAAACTGCTATAAAATGGCTCAATGTCCAAGCTGTAATCCAGAATTTGCTGTCTTGTTTTCAATCACGTATCTGATCATTCATTGTTCTTGAAGTTTGATTTATCCAGCATAATGAAAACCAGCTGGTTCTGTGGCAGTATGCACTCTTCTATTTTCTTGGTGGGTTGGGGGGGGGGGCTTTAGTGAATATAATTTTCTTACTATTTTTATTCACACCAGTGAAGCATTTTCAGTGACTAACCAACTACATGTATCTGAGATTTGGTTTTCTGTGAATAAAACTGTGCAAAACCTACTTAGCTTTGTGTTCCAGTTGTGTTCGTAGGTTTGTAACTGTATAGCTAAATAATTATTAAATTAAAAACCTGAGGTGGAGCCGGTTGTGAGATGAAATTCAGGCCCACCAAGCTGTGTGCATGAGGAAACGAAATATTTGCCAATATTACCGCTATTGATTAAGCATGCATGAGGACGAGAGACGTTCTTGTCGCCTCCTGCAGTGAGTCACTCTTCGGAGTCTGCTACGATGTCTGGCTCTCATTGCCAGAAATGTCGGCCAGATATCTGGGAGGCTTTTGGTAGAGTCCTCCATACATGCGACGATGCGGGGGATTAGAATGCCGGGATGAGCGGTGGGGTGGGGAGATGGGTGGCTAATGGATGACGGACGACGGAATCTGGTGTGCCGTATATGTGACAATGGCACACTTTGGCTCGGGATGGATTGTGCTGTGTTTTCTTGCAGTCTGTAGTAGTGTAGGGTTGAAGGGTATTTCGTTGGGTTTTCATGAATATGCAAATGTAACATGCATTATTGTAAAAATGCAACTTGATATAAACACACATCATGCTCATATAGTCACATTGAAGTATCTTTTCCTGTACTGTCGTCGTGCATAGCTGTGTATTTGGGTAAAATTTGTTAATGGTGCACAGGAAATAGTGAATCCTGGGGCCTGTTTCATGAAGCTGTTCGTAAAGTTACGCATGACTTTACGAATGACTGGAACATGTTCTTGAGTGCTACACTAATCACATTCTTAATCATTCAGTACAAGAACTGATCACCAGTCCTTCGTAAAGTCATGCATAACTTACGAACAGCTTTATGAAACACCCCCCTCAGAGGTGGTAAACTCTGGTATTATGATAGCTGATTTGACATTTTAAAATAAATATACAAGATTCAAATGAAAGGATTAAAATTGAACCAGTGAATCCGTACATGTTTCGTCCACAGTAAACCTTTTTTGGTGCTTTTTTTGACATTTTAAACCTACTGTAAACTACATTTGTCTTAGCTTGGACAAAGTCTCATCTCATAAAGTATAGTAAAAAAGTAATTTATTGAACTTTATCCAGAAAAAAAATAGCACAGTATCAATGAAATATACAACTGAAAATGAAAATAGTGTATTCTCTCTTGATTTCTGTCACTGTAAAATTTGATTTTTTTTTCTTCAAAAACTTGACAGAAATTAAAGATGCTATATAACACTGTGGAAGACTCATTCGAAAAATTATCAAACTTTGCTGTCTTACATATCTGACAGTGTTTGAATGGACAAATAAACTTCCTAGAAGATAAAAGTTTGGACAGTTATGCTGTCACTGGTACAATATGTGCAGATACAAATTGGCACATTATTTATTCTCAGCCGATAGGAAATTCTGCAACACAGCAGTCTATGGGGGAAAGCTGGAATGGTCGCTCAATGATTTTCACTTTTTTAAAAACACAATGATCGTTTTAAACTGCAATTTTTTTCAGAGCTTTGTGTTTAGAACAAATCAGAAACACTGGTAGCATAGGGAATCATGCAGCTCAGATTTTTAAAACTGGAAACATTGTTATACAATGCCTTTAAGAAAGAATACACTAATTTTATTTTCAGTTATACATTTGATTGAAATTAACTCAAAATCCTGCTGGTGCTTTAATGGCATAAAGTGGATTCAGACAAATACATGAACAACCTTTGTTTTGTTCATGCACACTTTGCATAATGACGTCATGTTTTTGTACCTGTCATTATATAAGCTCACCATATTGAAAAATGTAAAAAGTATGATGGGACATACCTCATGAAAAACACTTGGGAAATCACATTAGTATTTGATGATCAAAGAGTATTTAAGATATTATGTAACTTGCCAAGAGAGACCAGGTTCTTGTTATAGAATTAAACTACTCAAATGCATCATTATAGATGAATATTATGGTAGAGTCACATTCAAATATATTTTGTTGATTGTGTTTACATGTTGGAACATACCATCATCTGTTCCTCTGAAACAAATTCAGTTTTCCTGAACTTCCACATCATCTGTGTTTGAATTTTATACATTTCATCTGCTCTCTTATGTGAAACAAGTGTGAGCAGAACTGTTGTGCTTGCTGAAAACTGTTACCAACTTCCTGTTATGCCAAACTCGACTAAGTACATGTATTTGCCCATTTTCAACAGACTAATTTCTGTACTGATTACTGCCGATAAATGTGTAATTATTTTCTCATCGACATCACTGACTGACTTTGATTTATCGTTCTCCACAGACACGTGCATCCGCCTGGCCCTTCATCAATGCGGCATCCAGACCGTCGTCTCCTCCAACGACCACATACAAGAGGTGATGGCCTACCTGCGGCAGGGCGGTTGCCATGGCGTCCTGGCCCAGTCTCCCGATTTCGGCATCTTCGACCCACCCATGTTCTTCTCGTCTCACCGCCTGAAGCTGTCCATGAAGGGAGAGATCACCACCCAACAGTATATGATGGATGAGGTGGCTAAGGCACTCAATCTCCACCCTGAGAGATTTGTCATATTTGCAGCTCTTCTTGGTGAGTTAGATATCAACACAAGTGGGTGATTTGCACGACCTTGTCAACATCGGCCGACTTGGATTCTACTCTTAAAGTCCCATTTGTCAAAGAGAACCACAGATAGGCTAAGAACTAGTCATAGAAACAGCCACGCATTGATGAATATGTATCGCTGCAGACTCCAAGACTAATACAATGCTGTATGTAACCTGTCTATAGTGGCCACCCAAGGGAAACAAAAAATATGGTCTTTAAAGACAGTTAGCTGCTTTCCATTTTCTTCTGGATAAGAATTTCTGTGGACTGTAAAAACAGGTTCAAGGGTTGCTATCGTGAGGTAACTGGTAAGACAGATTTGACTGTATTGTATTTTTCCTTGCAAGGCTGTTAGAGTTGCATTGTGGGAAAAATTTGTTTTGTGTCTGTTTTCAGCATTTAGCCAAAAGAGGGCGCTATTTGAATCTTCCTCGAGACCTCGACAAAGGACCTTTAACCCGGTGGAGATGATTTTATTTCAATATAACACCCATTCTCCACAGACCGCAGCCCGAGGTTTCTCGTTCTTGGTCTCCAGTGGGTTAATCACTATTACAGCCTGCAGGCCAACCAGATGGTTCCAACCTGGATTACCTAATCTGTCTGGATTAAGTCGATTTGTGTCTTCTGTAGGTCCGCATTAAGTTTTTACGATGCTTGCAGATTGCCAACAGTAAACAGGGCTCAGGTGGTTCCCTACTTGTTGCTAATCATGACAGTGACCTTTTGCGCATGAACGGATCAAACAAGGGGATGACAATGGTAAACACTAGATATGAGTGTTCAGAGAGTCTTGGCCTTTCTAAATGTATCGAGCCAAACTTATATGAAATGAGATGTTAGGCAGGCCTATTTATTTTTTTGACTGAAAACATTATATTGCATACATGTTACATGACAAAATTACACAAATTCATTTTAAAAATTCATAATAATACACAAGAAATGAAATGGGATGCTACTGAAAGCACAATGACAAATGTAGACTCCTGTTCAAGAATAAGGTTGATTTAAAGCTTGACAATTATGTAAAGGTAGTAACTGTAAATGTTGTCATATAAGTAACAGTACTAAAAATACAATAAAATATAAATATACTTTCAATAAATTCTGCCAAGATTACTGATGCTCAGACTGCCATTCAATATTGATAAATGATGTCAAATCATGATGTGGTGGGCCTGATATCAGCATGACCAGGTGCACCAAAAGTAAGGAGAAAAAATATTTCAAGTATTAAAAACAACCATTCAATCAATATGGGACAGGGGTGTTGATATAGGGTCACCGTGTTGTGGGAATGAAATATTAAATGGTTCCAATCTGCAATAGAGCATAAAATCACAACGTGGATAATGTTCACAGTCACAAAGCTGCATTTAATCAAGTTTGTTTTGTGTTGCTTTTATAAATAAGTGTAAAGTGGTATTGTTTTTCAAATTAAATGTGATAATTCTTTTGCATTGAAATTCTTTCATGTTACAAACAGGAAGGCTCTTTACATCGACTTGATTACGACATGCTTTTGTGCAAATAAAACATAAAATGACACATCCTTTTCACAATTATATGAAGTATTATTTTCCACTGGAAAGAAATGCCAAATACTGCCTCATGACAGAAAATAGTACTCATCGTGAGATGGAAAGAGATGGAAAAAGGAAGAGTCACGTCTAAAGACTGGGGGAAAAAATGATGAAAGTTTTCATCGGTCCGTTGCAATCCGGTGATAACTGTGGTGTGAGTCATCAAAGCCTGGTTGACAAGAGATGAGCAGGGGTTCCTCACAGTAGGAACATTGAAGAATTTACTATCAGTTGCCCCACCCCCTTCCTCTCTCTCTCTGTCTCTCTCACCATGAGTACGTATGCCCTGGGTACTACCAGGCTTCTGTCTGCGCTGTATCCACACACAAACTCACACACACCGTGAAATGCCACACAGTGTAAACATTTAGTCATCCTCCGAAGATGCCCATTGGAGCTGGAATTTTTTCTTGTGTCTTAATCTGGAAGGATTGGTGATGACCGTAGATAATATATTGATTAGATGCGTAGTGACTCACCAGCGAGGACTACTAGTAACTGGCAGGCTGTTAACTCTTTGATTCTCAGGGGTAGGGTATTGAGTGATATCTGCATGTAGGATTGTGACGCGAGTCTATCTTGTGTTGTCTTGTAATGTGACGTCAATCAGTCATGCTGTTTGTTAACCCTCCCAGTACCATTTCAATAAAACATTTGTGTGTAGAAACAGCCTGAGATAAAATGTAGTAGTCAATTGAGTGCTATGTCCTAGTCCACGTAATTCCACCACGTCTTACATTTGTTTTGAAGGTTTTTTTTTTTTGGGGGGGGGGTTGTCATATTTTCAATTATTTTCATTCTCAATTTAATCAAATAATTTGTTTCCTGGCTGATACTGCAAGCAAGTGAAGCATCTGTTGTGTCAAGCCCTGTTGTTTTATTAATCTTGACCAATATCAAAACAGTGGTGATGATGAAGAGGAGGAGGAGGTGGATGATAATGATGATGATGATTTTGATGAGGATAATGTTGATGATGAGGAGGTGGGTATTGTGATGATGATGATGATGGTGTTATTGATATTACCAATTCATATTTATTTGTTACCGTCAGGCAATCACATTCTGCATGATGAGGACCTGGCTTTATTCCACTGGTCACTTCTTGGGCCTGATCATCCTCTCAATGGACTCAGGGTAAGGAAAACCTCAATCATTTTTTTGTCTTCTAGTTTGTAGACTAGAGGGAGTGGTGAAGTGAATAGATTGAATATTTGTCTGACAATGTTACCAAATACCCCCAAATATATTGAGCAAAATGGGTCTTCAAGCCAAAAAGGGAGGTGGGGTTGAGGTGCACCATCAAATGTGTTATGGTCCAAATAAAAGTGAAGAGATCCAAAAGTCAAGAGATCCCCCCCCCCCAAAAAAAAATGAAGGCGGGCAGGGTTCAATGACTTGTGAAAAGGGGAAGGGGACAGAACACCAAGGTTTACAGAATGGTTTATTTACATTCTCCCCAATAGTGAGCTTTCCCCTCAAACCCCCTGCCCCTGCCCCCATTCCCACCCTGTCCCCCCCAAAAAACAACAACAACACTCAGACCAGTACTTTGTGTGTTGCCAGCGACATTTCGCAAAGTGGTGTCTCATTGAGATGATTTTGATTAGCTGGAACTTGACAGGTTCAACGTGCCATTAAATAGCTTTTCAGACACAATCACAGTGGTGTTTATCAATTCCTGCGTAGTTGTGGTTTGTGACCAGCTTCTGCTGCCCCATATTGGAATGTTCCTCTTTTGTACACCAGAAGAAATGCAATGAGTACTGATCAAAGGCTAATGATATCTGCAATTTTTAAGAGTGGACGGAATTTGTGGAATTATTTTTCATACCAAACTTCTTAAAGACTCTATATAACATTGTGGAAGCCCCATTTGAAAAATTGTCAAACTTTGCTATCTGACATATCTAGCAATGTTTGAATGGACTGATAAACACCCTAGAACGCAAAAGTTTAGACAGTTCTGCTGTCACCAGTAAAATATGTACGGATAAAAATCGGCACGTGAATTATTCTCAGCTGAGAAAAATTCTGCCACACAGCACTCTAGGGGGGAGAACTGGAATGGTTGCTCAATGATTATCACTTTTTAAAAACACTTAATGATCGTTTTGCACTGCAATTTTTTCAGGGCTTCATTTCTAGACCTTATCAGAGACACTAGTAGTATGAGGAATCATGAAGCTCAGATTTTTTAAATATTGTTATACAATGCCTTTAAAGTGATAGGCTAACATTGTGGAGCTTCTATTTAAAAAATTGTCAAACTTTGATATCTGAGCTACATAGTAGTGTTCAAATGGATAAATAAACACCCTGGAATACAAAAGTTTGGAAAGTTACACTGCCAATGGCAAGTTATACATGAATAAACAATAAAACTCGGGGCGAATTTTATTAACCTGGGTGTACATACAGTAAGTCTATGGGAGGAAATGGGCAAGTGAATATGGTCAACTTACGATTTTCATTTTTTTAAAGCACTAAATAATCATTTTGAAATACAATTTTTTCAGGGCTTCATTTTTAGACCTCATCAAAGACACTGGTAGCATGGGGAATTATGCGGCTCAGATTTTTTTTAACTGTGCTAAATGTTAGCCAATACCTTTAAAGCATAGTCAGTTTCGTGGAAATTTTTTGTTTCTATGTAATTTTACATTAAAGAATATATTAGCAAATAAATTTTGTTTGGAATTCTTGATCTGTAAATAATGTATGGAGCCCAATTGGTAGAGTGAATGTGATTTCGAATTTTATCTTGGGGCTTTAATCATCTTTAATCTTCTGTTAAGTTTCTAAAGACTGTAGTTACAATGCCAACAAGAAATAAATTTTCTTTGAATATCCTTCAAGGGTTTGCTAATTTGTTGAAACAAACAAATTATACTGTAGAAAAAAATAATCAGTATTTATTTTGTAAAACCTTCATGAACCATGTATGTTTGTGGCACCATGTTTAACCATTGAAGATCGTGCTCGCTAGTCCTATATTATTTGTGGCAGTTTGAATAAGAGATGAATTTTGAGGTCATTGAGTGGGGATTAATAAGCCAAGAGGGACAAATGTAGAATTTGCATTCTTTGCTGTGGAAATTTAGTAGCTGCAGTTGACGGCATAACTCAAGGGTATGTTTAAACCCAATTTGTGTCTATTTCTGCACGTAATACTTAGAAAAGGAAAAAATATGATTTTTACACTTTCGGCCTTCCTGTGTTGGGACCCAAGATCCTGTTTTCCCATACCCACGCTTTGAGAAATGCTGTACATGTATGGCTCAGATCACGGTCATCCCTCATTTTGTAGCATTTGTCATTCCATGTGCACAGTATTAAATACATGTTATGTAGTAATTTGCAGTGCACTGGTTTTTTTTTCCATTGTTGTTGTTAGAATGTATTAATGTTTCTATTGTGGCCAAAATGTTAGGTATTTTCCAATGTACAGATTTTTTCCCAAAAGAAAAATTTACAGAGTGTACATTTGTATGAGTTATTCTTGGTATAATTTATTTCGCTCTTTGAATATTGGAATATTATACCAAACTGAGAAATGTTAGATTCAGAAATGCATGTCAGTTTCCATTGGTACAATGTTGGTAGCTCACAAAGTAATTTTTTTTGATGATTATTTTCCAAATTCCTAGTACAAAAAATGTATAAAATTGATTCACTCATCACTCTTTAATCACTTAAGTACAAATGCAAATCCTGGTATTTCTGCTACATAGTGATAGTAAAAATATCACCCTCATTTACATTACAAAATTTTCCCCAGAACTTCATTATGGGGGGGGGGGAATTAATAGCTGAAAGAGTGAGTGAACCTTCTGCTGGTAGTTAGTGCTAGATACTTTTGTGGACTTCACTCCTTCCATACTGATTTTAATATCAAAAATTCAAATTCTCAAACTTTCTTCCTTTGCCCAGATGAGAGCCCAGCAGCTGGTTCTGCCTCCTGTTGATGCTGTCTTGCCACTGGTGGCAGGCTTCGTTCGCAACATCAACAACATTTACGACCTCGAGGCCATAGGCCGGGAAGTCTTCAAGAACTCGAAGACGCGCACCGATGAGAAAGTCCAGCGCTTCAAGGCCAGCGTTGAATACTATTGGCGAGGGACTAAGGACGCCTGGACTCGGCATAGGGGGAAGGGTGAGGGTGCTACTTTGATGTACTGAGTATTTCACACATATTTGCTACTACTACTACTAATCCAGATTTTTAACTGGCTTGTAACTGACCCCCCACATCCACTACATATGTTTTTATCATTCAAGTTTCTAATTTTGTATTGTATATTGTTATTGAATGTTTGAAATGTTTATATTTGTTTGTTTATTTTTTATGAGAGATGTGAAATAAATGAAACTTGAACTTGAACTAAATCCAGTTTTGTCCCCATTATTACAGGGGTGGCCAAAATCACTGCAGTCTCACAGCAGTTTCCCTTACCCACTCCTTCCACTTCGCCTAACTTGGGGTATCCTCCTCTTTCAGCCCAACACTCCTACTCTCCTCCACCACTTGCTTCTTCCACATCATTTTTGGTCACCCCCTCCCCTTCAGACACCCACCTGAAGCTCAAATGCCCTTGTCAATTTTGTATTTAAAAATATGTAAATGTTTCTAACCAGTTTGTGGTAGAATGAGGAATTTCCTCTCCTACACCCACACACTCAAAATGAAAACAAAAACAAAATGAAATGAAATGAGTTATTTTGATTTCATTCAGTAACAGTGATTGAACATTTGGTTGCACACTGTATAATTTCTCAAAAACTTCAAATTAAGCTTGATGTAGTTTGTGTGAAAATGGTAATTATTTGCACTACAGAGTCAGTCAATTATCAAGTTAATCTCGCGTTAAGCATTGTTTCTAGTACCATGTAAAACACTTCTTTGTGTTTCTTTCATTCTGCAATTTACTACCCAGGTCCCAGATTTAACTTCAGGGGAACAAGCCAACAAAATAACACACAGAAGGCCAACACAGAACAGGTAAGCAATGAATATATCGAACATTCCACAATTACATTATTGTATCCAAATGTATGGATCTCCCCCTCCTTTTACACCCTCCAGAACCTCAGAGATGAGCAGGTCATTCACCCCTGTCTGTCATGACTTCTTTTGTCATGTTCCAGTAGACAGACAGAACTTGTTATTTATGCCAAACATCCCTCGCCTAGATGGCCCAAGGGGTATGTGGCTAACAAAGGCTGTTCATAAACTATGATTGGTATTTTTGTTAGATCTAAAAATGTCTACCTATAGTTCATAAGTGTTATCATGTGTTGTGGAAGAATGTATACCGTTATTTCTAAAATGTTTTAGATTGAAATTGTTTAATTTACCTTGACCTTGTCTTCATGTGGAGTATTTTCAGGAAAAATGTAACACCAAATTTACATTAGAGACTTGAAATTCTTTAATATTTCTATTCATAAGTGCATTTAAGTGGCTGTTGGGCTTACACTGTATCTAGTAAGCATGATGAAGATATTGCTGTTATTTATAACGATGTTCATTGAGATGTAAAAGACGATGACTTGAATGATGTTAGAATAAAAGGTAGCATTACAATGAGTGTCATCCACTGTTGCAAACTTGCTCCAAGATTTATGTTTTTGTCGTCATTTCCTTGGCTTCCCGTTTGCAAACATTAACTTTTTCCCCTGCCTACAGCCTTGTTACTACAGTACAGTTAATGTGTTGTGTGTAACACAGTATTTGGCACATTTCTGTTCTTCAT
>JZLH01S0068520.1:11002-22012 GCA_001188425.1 Eucidaris tribuloides
TTTACCACCCAGGTCCAAGATTTAACTTCAGGGGAACGAGCCAACAAAATAACACACAGAAGGCCAACACAGAACAGGTAAGCAATGAATATATCGAACATTCCACAATTACATTACTGTATCCAAATGTATGGATCTCCCCCTCCTTTTACACCCTCCAGAACCTCAGAGATGAGCAGGTCATTCACTCCTGTCTGTCATGACTTCTTTTGTCATGTTCCAGTAGACAGACAGAACTTGTTACTTATTCCAAACATCCCTCGCCTAGATGGCCCAAGGGGTATGTGGCTAACAAAGGCTGTTCATAAACTATGATTGGTATTTTTGTTAGATCTAAAACATGTCTACTTATTATAGTTCATAAGTGTAATGCATAGTTAATATTAATAAATATCATGTGTTGTGGAAGAATGTATACTGTTATTTCTAAAATGTTTTAGATTGAAATTGTTTAATTTACCTTGACCTTGTCTTCATGTGGAGTACTATTTTCAGGAAAAATGTAACACCAAATTTACATTAGAGACTTGAAATTCTTTAGTATTTCTATTCATAAGTGCATTTAAGTGGCTGTTGGGCTTACATTGTATCTAGTAAGCATGATGAAGATATGACTGTTATTTATGACGATGTTCATTGAGATGTCAAAGATGATGACTTGAATGATGATAGAATAAAAGGTAGCATTACAATGAGTGTCATCCACTGTTGCAAACTTGCTCCAAGATTGATGTTTTTGTCATCATTTCCTTGGCTTCCCGTTTGCAGAAATTAACTTATCCCCCTGCCTACAGCCTTGTTACTACAGTACCGTTAATGTGTTGTGTGTAACACAGTCTTTGGCACATTTCTATTCTTCAAGGAATGATGGAATTATAGAAGTTAAACTGAAAGTTTGTAGTTATGGACTTGGTAAAACATAGTGATAGTGTCAAAGTCAGAAGATTAAGCATGAATGTCAATTAATTTCCAAGTAAGTCGTAATATCTGTCTGTACATCATTGTTTAGCTGTTCTTGAGAAAGGACTACAGATACTGCAGGATTTTTTTTTCATTCCTTTGGAATAAATTTTAGGAGTAGCATTTTCCAGGTGTGAATGGGGCATTAAATTGTTTACATAGTTTGTAAAACAGTGTAGAATATTTATCATAATATTTAAGTTTCTCTTGGATGTTTCCATTCTGATTCTGAACTGTATGTTACCATGAAGAGTCATAATACTGTATGTCGGCTATTTGACTGCCTATGCTGAACTCAGTAGCATTGAATGGTATCATTCTGTTGTGAATAGATAAATGGTTGGAAGCCTACAAGTCCTGTCTTTAAGTTGGATTTCATACTGAGGATAATTTTGGTGGGACAGAGGAAAAGCATTTCCCAGGACCATTCGGCTTTCTCTGATTGAAGTTCTGATCAAGTGATAACAAAATAATGGAATAAATGCATATTTACATTAAAATGTCATAACTCAATATTGCTTTGTTGTTCTGTATTCATAGAGCCTGTCTGATTCAACTCAAGGAATCGAAAATGCCATGAGCAAAGTCTCACTTGAAGACAAAGAAAACAGGTAAGATTTCTCACCATTAGCAAGAATTTATATTGCATTTAGATGCAATAGTGAATAGTATTATGACAAACTTGTAACTTAAACAGAGGAAGATTAGATTGTTTTAGGTTCATGTATGTGTTTTTTATATTAATGATTGATACATATTATAAATACTTCTTTACCTCACATGGTGAGTAAAAACAATGCTAAATTGTGTGTATTCTGGGGCTCAGAATAACAGGGAAAAATGGAGTATGAGTCCAGATAATTTAGCATAGTCAAGGGAATGTAATCTGTTTCAAAAGACCCACAATTCTGCTGATAGTGATGCTTAGTTTTATACTTGTGTTTTGAAGATGCCATAGGCAGAACATTTCGGGGTTGACAGCCATTTACACCTTTGTACATGTGGGTTCATCCATTGTTACGATACCACAATAATTTACTTGTGAAATGTAAGCGGAATTTTCATCAAACTTGAAACATGTCAAAGATGTTTTCAGTACAATATGTTTGATGTAATATGTAAGGGCTAGGCATTTTCTGCATTTTTGTTTGTTTTGTGTTTTGTTTAAAATTATTTGTTTCCATTATCTTTTCACAGACAAAAGTCAGGACAAAATGAGGTAAGCACACTCTCTTGAATGTATCATCATTCATTGTGGAAACTGTTAATGATTTCTTCTATATTATGCAATGTGTGTAAATCTGAACAAAAAAATCATGACTTATTTAACAAAGTCCTTTACGTATTTAGGATATGTTTTCTTTTCGTAAATTGAATGAAGCAGAACTGTGACAAGGAATGTTAGACAGCATATTATGATGGCCTTAGATATATTTTTCTAAACCAGAAGTGTATGAGTTCATACAATATTGCAAGTAACAAATGTACGGAATAAATTTACCATTACATAAAATCACAAACCTGTGTCTTTTGCAAAGCATTAAAACTAATGTTTAATAGATGTACTTGTGGACAGTTTGACCTTAACTTTGGGAATAAGCTTTGTTGATGTTCTGAGTGACATTTGATAAGCACTACAGTTTATTATACTTCATGCTTATTAAACAACACAATTTCTGAACACTAGTTCATAGCTATTGGACTGAAAGTAATGTAAGACCCTGATTGTGTATTAAGAGGTACACCTTAGCTGGGGAATGTGTGTAGACATACAACCATACAAGTACTTATTCTTTGTGTTTTTGAATTTTACCAATTCTGAATATGTTTCTCTTTTGTTTTTCTAAAATTACATACAGAGTTCTGGCAATGGTCCTTCCACTCCACCCCACCAAGCAATCCCGTCCCTGATGGAGCAACCCACCCCACCCTACCTACTGGTGTCCGCCCCACCCCTCCCCTTTATACCAAGAGATCTGATCCGCATTGCCCAACACAGGCATGACCAGGGACTGATGTCATTTCAAGTTTGCCAAGTACTGACATTAGTAAGTTGAAATCAAGTTTCTGTTCAGAAAATTGTAATGCAATTATATTTTATCTCCCAATGTGAAACCTACAAAATGTTTCTTAGACATTTTGATTTAAGAGCACAAGTAGTTCAAAGTAGATTTGTACATTGACCCCAAGCTGTTGAAGTTCATGAACATGTAGAATTTATTTTTGTGTTGTGATGATGATGATGATGATGAAGATAAACATGAATATGAATTATGATGAGGATGGTGGTAATTATAGTTATGGTAATGATGTGATGATGACAATGATGATGAATATGATGGTGAAGATTCATGATGATGAGGGTTATTGTGATAATGATAAAGATTGACGATGGTGATGGTAAAGATGAAATACGGAATTACAATAAGACATATTAAGCGGTGTTGCAAACTTGCTCCAAGACTGATGTTTTTGTCGTCAATTGCTTGGCTTCCCGTTTGCAAACATTAACTTCTTCCCCTGCCTACAGCCTTGTTACTGCAATACAATTAATGTGTTGTGTGTGATACAGTAATTGGCACATTTTGTTACAAACATACATGGTGGAAGGATAAGGGTATATCAAGTGGGTTATTTATTTAGGGTGAAAGTCTTAGCAATGGTGATCCTGATGATGAGAATGATGATGATGATGATGATGATGATGATTATGGCAGTGATGATGAGGGTGACGGTGATGATGATGATGATGAGGTTGATGATGATGAGAGTGATGGTGTTGATGAGGGTGATGATAATGAGAGTGACTGATGATGATGATGGGGGTGATGATGATGAGAGTGATGGTGATGATAAGGGTGATGATGATGATAATGAGAGTGACTGATGATGATGAGGTTGATGATGATGAGAGTGATGGTGATGATGAGGGTGATGATGATGATAATAAGAGTGACTGATGAGGGTGATGGTGATGATGATTGGGATGATGGTAATGATGAGAATGATTGTACCAATAATAATGATGCATTTCTATCTTTTCTACCAGGGTGAGGTCAAATTAGGTGTGATCCTGGAGGATGAGCAGAGTGGGGAATTCCCTCCCTCCATCAACGTGTACCGTCCCATTCGGCAGAGGGTGTATGGTATCCTGCACAGCTGCCAACATGTCAAAGGCAAAGTGGTGAAGAAAGATGGATCTGGGGACACCCATGATGGTTTGTAGTCACTGTGTGCTAGTATTAATTTCAAAAATCTCTGACAATATGAAGGAATTTAATGTTAACTTCTAAATGAAGTAATCTGAAATGCTTCAATTTGTGAAAGTTAATTAAATACAAATATTGGGGAGGTTTTTGTTTGTTTGTTTGTTTTGTAAGTGAAGATTTGATGCTGTTTAGCGATGTTTGAAGTTACAGAGCCATACTTTTCAAAAGTCGATGAAAACTTTTCCAACTTTTCAAAATAGTGATTGTAACATTTTAAAGCCCAAGTTTAGTTTTGGTGTATTTTTTTTATTTGAAAGCTTTATGCCCAAAGGTCATATCACACCAATAACAGATTCTGAATGTCTTTCATTTTTAAAAATTAGTTTATGATAAATGAGCAGAGACTGCTCTTTCTGATGAGGTATAACTCGGATAACCTTAACACCTTATTAACCCATTGGATGCTATAATGTAAAATATAGTCGATAAACTCGGGAGTACTCCGAAATCTGGAGGGTCCCCCCCTCCCCCCAAGATTTTTCATTAATTAATTAAGAAAAAAGCGAAAGACATTCAAAATCTGTTATTGGTGTGATATGACCTTTGGGCATAAAGCTTTCAAATAAAAAAAAAAATCCCCAAAACTCAACTTGGGCTTTAATCAAAACTATATATTCTATTTGTAATTGCCAACATAATCAAAATCTACCACACTTTTAATTTCATGTCTACTTTAAAATACTTTTATCCTTTGCAGTCATTGAGACCCCTCCCATCGTCATCAAGGAGTGGTGGTCCCGCCGTGAGACCCCCATCCAGAAGCCAGACCTAGTGGAGGCCATCCCCATGGACTGGTTGGTCCCACCTCTTCACAAGCTGTGGCTGGGGAGGGAGCCAGAGGACAAGAAGACACGTCTGAGAGCCTTCCTCTCCTGTCTCAACAGTGACTCTCCCGCCATGCTGAAGACGGCTTTCATCCCCAGACACACCATCATACTGTGCTGTGTTGTCAGGTTGGTTACCTATTTTATTATCTCAGACATACTGTACTCCCTTTTATACTCCTCACCACTAATCTCAGCCCTACCCTCCTCCTCTTCTTGCTTTCAAGTGCATTCAAACAAAATATGTGCATGTACACATGTGGACAGATTTAAGAGATGGACGGGTATTTAACCTCGCTCTATAGTCCTATAGGTGCATGATATATAGAAAGTAATTGTCATTGGTAATTGATAAAAATTGTAATTTGATTGAAAAGTAATTGTAATTGAACATTTTGGCAATTAAACAAAAAAGTAATTGTGCCCATCTTCAGCATGCATGAATGATAATACAGAGCAATCAACCACAAGACTACTACTGGTCTCAGCTTTTGCTCATGTGCAGATGTGAATGATCCTAACCAAATTAGAATTGGCCCAAGTCACAGTGGAATTTGCATGAATATTAAGTTAGATTCTATACTTGCAGGTAAATTTGAGTGAGCAATCAGTGTCTTATAGTCCATTTCCTTGTCGGGTAAAATGAGATATGTACCTAAAAAACCAGACATTTGTCTCACTGTTTCCTAATTTTTTTCCTACTTTTCTCCTCCAATTTTTTCTTACTTTCTGAGAGATTATGTTCCTACTATTTCTCTACTTTTCTGCATTGTCCTACTTGAATGCCTGAAGTGTTAAATAATGACCTAGAAAAGAAAGTGGTGATAAAGTTCCAAGTTGGCAATAATTTTGATTTGTCACAGTACTAATAGTAATAGTAATAGTTATAGTAAACACAACAAAAAAAGTAACTACCCCCTTTTTCAAAATATCATAACTTTGTAAAGACACAGTTTTGAGCAGTTTAATTTGGCAAGGGTGTTTCTACACTAATTGACTACCTTCTGTGAGAAAATGTGATTGATCCGTCAAGTCATGCATGAGTGAGCACATATCAAAGGCAAAATGTCACTTTTCAAAAGTCACAAGGGTTATTTTGGGGGAATTGTGATGCGAGACTTTGACAAATTTTGTTTCTGTTGAATGATTTAGTACTATTTATGTTAATCATCTATCGTTTGACCCCCTTACACCTCCCCTGGCATTTTTTTAAACATATTTTACGCTTCAGTGAGCACAATTTAAAAATTTCCATCCTTTCACAATTTTGAAATTTTAAAATCCATTAAGTTTATTGTAAAAATTGAAATGCGATATTTTTCAGCAAAATGTATCTGTACATGTTGTACGAACATAAGAGGTTTTAACCATGTCATGGTTGAGTGAGCATTGAGTTAACATTATTTTGGTATAAAAGAGGATTCCTGTGACTTTTGAAAAGTGGTATTTTGGCCTTTAATGCATGCTCACTCATGCATGGCTTGACGGATAAATCACATTTTCATACAGAAGTTAGTCAATGAGTGTAGCAATACTCCAGTCAAATTATTTTGCTAAAACTTATTTTGTGAAAAAGTTACTTTTTTTGTTGTGTTTATATCAAATACTATCAGGTCACATGATATATACACCATATCATCGCTGGGGTTACAAAACCTTGTATCTCAAAAATGTTGAATGTTTAGGAGAACCAAAAAACATGGCTGCATTACCATTACATATTTGGAGGCAGTCAACTTTCGTCTGTCCACAGTGGCCTCATCTTTGCAGTTGGGCATATGAGGGTTTGAAAATACATTTTAAGTGTTCTAGCTATAAAATCATGAAAGAAACTCATTTTCATAAAAAAATTGAGATACAAGGTCTTGTCACCCCAGCGATGATATGGTTATATAAACTATTGAGATATCACACGTTATTAATAACTACTAAGAACTGCACACATGGAGAATGATCATTTTTCACAAATTGTTTTGGCCAAGTGTGTGTTTAAATGACATAACACTTTGTTTATTTATGAACTACCCTGAGTTGGAATTAGAGACGTAGACACCTATTTTTAACCCCTTGGGTTTGATGCTGTATGGCACTGTTGTTCATTGAGAGACGGCGTGATTTGTACGTGGCTGGATTTGAAGGGAATATAAACCCATGTTTCCTTATAAAATCATTTACAGAATATTTATTTTCTCACTCTATAGTGGTCAAAAATATGTAATTTTGGGGACAGGCGCATGAAGCAATAAAAGTCTACCTCTTATCCAGTGTTTGACCGAAATTTTTCTCATATTTCATGGGCTTCTGTAGAAGCCCGTCGTCTCTGATTGTGCAGTGTACTGGACTTGTGTACAAGCCTGTCGTCTCCAAGGGGTTAAGTTTATTTTCACAATTGTTATCCTTCCTGCAGGTACTTGCTCCACTTCAGCCCTCCGTTGTTCCGCAAACATGAATTGGATGCCATTCTTGCCCAGAGTGTCTCACCCATCCTGAACAACCCTCAGGCTCTGCTTGAACTCAAGGTCAGGATCAGTAAAATAGAATCACGTAGTTCTTACTATTTAATTTTAATGCATTAAAGCCCAAGTTTAGTTTTGGGAATTTTTAGTTTATTTGAAAGCTTTATGCCCCAAAGTCATAACTCTGCAATAATACACTCTGAATGTCTTTAGTTTTTTTTAAAATCAATTAATGAACCCCCCCCCCCCCCGACGATTTTCGGCTATATTTTACATTATAGCATCCAAAGGGTTAATAAGGTGTTAAGGTTATATGAGTTATACCTCATCTGAAAGGAGCAGAGTCCCCCGAGATTTTCATTAATTAATTTTAAAAAAAACTAAAGACATCAGAGTCTATTATTGCCAGGGTTATGACTTTGGCGGCATAAAGCTTTCAAATAAAACAAAAATTCCCAAAACTAAACTTGGGCTTTAAGAAGTGAATAGTGTGTCAACAAAATTTGTTGAGTATGAGTGTGGATCTGTAATAATTGCATTCATGCTACTCAAAGCAATGAAGAGGTAGTTTTACCACCATTTTAGATAGTCATATTTGATAATGAAAACTGTATGCAAATGATAATAATAATAATTGTTATTATTCATTATTATTGTGCAGCTATTATGATATTATATTCTACTGCGCATTACAATATACATACATGTAACAAACAAACCCACACAATTCAAGTTGATTTCCACCAATGAGCAAATGAGCTTGTAAGCTGATCTTAAACTTGTTTTCTGAAACTGACTGTCTTACAAACAATAGGAGATTATAATTGTTAATAACTGCTAGTTTCACCACAAATAAGATTGTAGAGCAAGCAGTCTCTGCTGTATTTATGTCAAATAATCAAATCACTCTTGTCTTTGGTGAATTCTAGATTCCAAACATCACGGCCCGTGGTGTACAGTTGTCAGCTCTGTTCATGCGAGGCGTAGAGACGGCCATCTTTGCCAACGATGCGTGTGGGGCTCCTATTCCATGGGACCTGTGCTGCCCATGGCTCTTCTTTGATGGCAAACTGTTCCAGTACAAACTTCATAAAGCCATGACATGCAGCAGTCTCAAGGAGCTCTGTGATGGCAAGGTAAGATTTATGTCTGCCTTTCAGAAGATAAGCGACGAGTTGGCTCAGTTGGTAGAGGGAGATTGCGAGTTTGACTAACAATCGGGTCATACTGAAGACAAAAAATGGTACCTACTGCCTCCAGCCGGGTGCTCAGATATCTAGATGATGTAGGGGACTACTAGAGGACTAACCACCCCTCCCCCCCCAAAAAAAAAAATGAAGTCAAACTACCTTGTGTAACCATATGGCTTAGGGTTATGGGAACAGAAATTTGCACCGACCTATGCATTGGCTATAGGAGTAGGATGGATTTATCTCAAAGATCAAAAATTAATTTTTAACATCTAAAATTGTATGATGTAATTCAGGGGTATGTCTAATTAGTACTATACACTTACTGTTCATTAAATTAAATTGCATAATTTGATTAACATCATTGGTACAGTGCCATTTTGTCAAGAATAAACAAGATATTGGTAATAACAAATTGTTCCTCCAAAATTCTAAATTTGGCATTGAAATATATCAATGTTTATGTATACAATGCATGCTCTTTAAATTCAAAGAATTAACCTGCCCTATTTTGACATCTAAACTGGATATTTCTCTTACCGTTATAAATAACAAACACTTTCTTCAAGATAAATTCCTTTTGTTTGTACACCTCCAGATGGACCAAGTTGGGAAGGTGGAACGCATGAAGCAGTGTATCCTGGACGGAGTGCACCTCAACTTCAGGCATCCCATGCTGCCTCAGATGGGACCACCAGGCCCACCCTTCCCAGGCCAGGACTACTACTACAACTTCAGGCCTGCAGGGGCTCCCGTACCACCGATGCCCATGGGACCTATGGGCAGAGGTAGGCAACACTTGACTGGTAGGAATGGGTGGTAGGAATGGGATTGGGAGGTTGGGGGTGATGTATGGAGAGGCAGGCTTACATGATCAGAAAACAATTACTGTAGCTCATGTACTCACTTTAGCACACACGAATGAAAATACAACTTTCAAGATGCAGATACTGCATGTGAAATATTTTAGAGGTTCATGTCTTTGGAGCAATCAAACAGGGAAAAATTTGACTTTATGTTATGCAGGATGGAAAGTGTTAAATCTGTGGAAGAATGTCGAATTGTTTAAATGATAATACTGTGAAGTCAAAGTTGCCTGCAATGTCATGTGCATTGACTACTGTAATCAGGACTTGTATATTATAGACTGTCATTAGAAATTTTCTGTTCTATTTGTGAAATCAAATGAGAAAAAATTGAGTTTATGGTATGTAGAATGGAAAGTTGTTGAATTTGTAAGAGAAAGTTGAACCGTTAAAATGATAATACTGTGGAGTCAAAGTTGCCTGCATTATCATGTGCGTTGACTACCATAATCAGGACTTGTATGATTATAGACTGTCATTAGAATTTTTCTTCTCTATTTGTCACAGCATCACATTAATTTCATTGTTGCGTTATTTCTTCAGGGAAGCGTCCAGTGAATGCTCGTGGTGGACAACTCGAAGTAGCCGGCATGGTTACTGGACAGTGGGCTGGCAGTGATGGTTCAAGACCAAGGAGGTATGTTTTTGCCAGCTCACCACTTTGCGTGAATTGACTGTGAAAGTTCCTTCACATCTGGAGAGTTTCATTTTCATGTAATAATTTATGCTATATTGAATTTTTGCTTAACCCTTGGCCTTCACACCATTAGCAAGGTTTCAAGATTTATGACTTTAAACATATATAATTTGTTCGTTTATTATTTGAACAAAACTTTAAAATATCTTATGCTTAATATTTCATTAACCCTTTTTAACTGGGCCTATTTCAGACCAGTTTTTTACTGGGGAGGGGGGGTCATTTTGACCCCCCCCCCCCCCCTTTCAGATCTTCGGCTGCCAATGGCGCGATCGCCACGAAAATTTGCATGCACATAGAGCCGGATGTAAACTACACGACTGTATAGTGAAATTTTCAAAAAAAAATATTTTTTTTATTTTTGAAGTAATTAATTATGCAAATAAGTGCATGAAATTATGTTTTCGCCTATAACTCACTAACAATGGCTAGTAGAATACTAATTTCTGGTGAAAATATTCATTCTGACATGATTCATTTCAACCAGTAAAAGCAAAAATAATTATGCATTTATGATTTTTGGCTGAAAACACAATTTTCATTGATTTTGTACACGAAATCATGTTTTTGAGCGATTTTTTAGTTGACATGCATGTATAAAAAGTTGCCCAGCATCGTAACGGTACGTCCGATTTTTGCGAAAATGATCTCAAAAGATGTGCAAGACTTGAAAGTAAAAAGTCAGTGAGCGATGCGATCAAAAAATTTTGCGCGGCGGCATGGTTGCAAATTCGTCGAGGGGGGGGGG
>JZLH01S0068554.1:18944-35064 GCA_001188425.1 Eucidaris tribuloides
GAAAAGAGAGAGATATTCAATAACATAGTTTCAGTGGTATGATAATTTACGCGTAGTAACGAGCGTATCTGTTTGCAGTTTTGGTAATTCTTGTTATATTTGTTTTAAATGTATTTCGCCCACACAGATTAGCAATAGTCAAAATGCCGGTAATGATTATGATAGTACAAAATGATTAACTGCTTCCTGCACAAGTAATCTGTACGCGAGCTGAATACTATAGCGATCGTACTTGATACCTTTTTAAATGATATTTTGCACAATGAACAGACCAAAGTCAGGTGTATTGTCATTGTAACACCAAGGTATTTAATATCTCTACTGACTCAAGTAATTGGTTATTGTAACGTAATGCATATAGTTCATTACTGAAACTTTTGTCTGGAACCAAGAGAGTATAAGTTTCGTTTTGCGCATTTAGACACATTACCATTATTAAACTGCAAGCCGATTCGACAACGAAGAGAAATCGTTTTGTAAGTTTATTTTCACAAGTCCTGTGTCCATTGCATTGTTAATAGGCGGCTATCATCCGCATACAAAAAGACAACCTTTTAACGGGTCTGTGGCATGTAGATTTAATTACAAAGTATTGTATATACAAACAGAATATGGCAGGGTCCCCACGGATAGACACCCTGAGCTACCTGATTCTTACGCCTAAGAAAATTTACTTCATGTTCATTGTAAGTATAAGCATTGTTGCTAATAAGAGAAGTACGATTCAAATTCACTCAGATGCTCGACTGCCATTGATCGCCTGTAGTGAGACATTTCTGAAGAATAAGGTGGGGTGTATAACATTCGAATGTGCTTCTTCTGCGTTTAATATAACTGGTGTTTCCTTGCTGGTGAATATATTTGTATAGAGTAACTTTAAAAATATTGTCATGACAGTTCAATACAGTTCAATTCAGTTTCATTGATGGCAGTTTACCTTTAGCTGAGAGGTTTTGTCTGTTGATAGTAGTACACATGTCGCTTTGCCATCCGCCGTAGTTTGACGCAATATGCGTCCATCTTGGGTCCACATTTGTCAGTTATGTTCTTGTACTTGTTTTTGATCCTCCAGAACAGATCTTTCCTCTTTTTGGTGAGGATTAATTTTATGCTGTTCATGATCGCAAAAGTGTCCCCGACAAAGTTCATCGAAAAAACAATAAAAAACAAAAGGTTGAAAAAACAAAGATATACATAAGAAATTCACAAAACAATAAAATACATAAGAAATTAATTCTGATTCGGCAATTTTTTGAAGATAATTGCAGAAATGTCAGAAAGACTATTTTCACCAAAATTAGCATTCTACAAGCTATTTTAAGTGAGCTATCGACAAAAATATGATTTTATTCATAAATTTGCATAATTAATTATTAAAGAATATAAAATATGTATTTTTTGAAAGTCTAATGATATACAGTCTTGTAGATTACATCCAGCTCTATGCGCATGCAAATTTTAGCGGCCGAGATCTGAAGGGGGCCATAATGCCCCCCCAATGCCAAGACCGGAGATAGCCCGGATCTATTAGGGTTAAGTTTTGTTTGGGTTCAGTTTAAAGGGACGCAACGTATTGCGTAACAGAGTCATTTTTTTTTTTGGAAAAAACTATTCGCGTTGAAGTTGCTATATAGGAATAGGCCTATTTGAAGTTCATAATTCACGACTTAGACTGGATATCGAAGTTAGTTACGAGTTTTACTGGCAAAGCAGAATGGAATATAGCTTTCTCTTTTGTCTCCATGATAAAAATGGCGACACAAAGGTTTCCAGTTTTCCATCGCCACTTTGAACGGGATTTGGTTGTGTGGTACATTTTCTTTTTTTAATCTGCATTTACATATTAAGTGGAATTGCAACACTTTGTATTCATTTAATTATGTGGATGTATATTTTCTATCTCAACTGATCTGTGATTGATTCCGGTGAACACTTGAAAATGCCTCAAGAACCAAATGAGTTGAAAAATATACCAACTATACACTAGCAGGAGTGGATCTCCCACCTGGGAGGATTTGTCTGTAATTTGTTTACTTAAGTAGAATCAAGCATAAACATAGGAGTATCTTGATTTTATCCGGGGACGATAAAAATAAGCCCCATAGAGAGCCACACAGCAGGTTTCCGTGCTACGAGTGATATTGACATTGTTTATTTTAGAATGAGTCAACGTTAGACTACAAGATTTTCACATGAGAATCCTTGCATAGTTTACTTGATTCTAGAGTAGTTTCAGCCCAAGTTGAGGACTACCCCAATCATGTCATTTACCTTTAAAGTGATGAGGAGAAATAACGATGCGGTTTTCAAACAGATAGTTGCAGGGATCCTACATGGCCGGGCCTACATGCAGGCATGACACCTCAATTAAGTAGTTGATCAAAGGGCTGAATCGACGTCACCCTTTCTCTCGCCAACCCCTCCCCCATCCCCCAAATAAACAGATACCCCTCTTCGGTTAAAAATCCTTGGACCCTTCAATTGCTAAAAGCCCAATCCCGGTCTTCGTCTTAAAAAAAAAAAAACCGAAAAACAATGATCATCCGTTGATTTTCCTTGTTGAAATTTATATGTCACAATATGTTTTTTCCCTTGATTATTATCAACAAATTGTTTGATTTTTTAAAAGGGCACATTACTTCTTCCTCCTCTCTCATCTCTCTTCTTCTTCGTCCTCCGGTCTCTCCTCCTACTCTCCTCTCCTCCTCCTCCGTACAAGCTGAGTCCTAGACTCCACTCCCTTGCGTTCGCTCCCCCTGCCTCCCCTCCTCCCCTTCTCCTGTGGTCCTCCTCCTCCCATCGTTCTTTCAACACCGTCCATCTCTTTTCCTCCGCCCCCTCTCCTCTCCCTCCTCCTCTCCCCTCTCCCTCATCCCTCCCCTCCTCTTCTCCTTCGCTCTCCCGGGTCCTCCCTCCTCCTCCTCCTCCCCTCCCCCCTCTCCTCCCTCCCACTCCTCCTCTCCTCCCCTCCTCCCTCCTCCTCCTCTCCCTCCCCTCCGCTCTCCCGTCCTCCTGCTCATCTCTCCCTCCTCTTACACATCCCTCCTCATCCCATCCTCCTCCCCTCCCCTCTCTCCTCCTCCCTCCCCTCCCTCTCGCTCCTCCTCCCCTCTCCCCCCTTCCTCCTCCTCCCTCCGCCTGACGCCGTCTCCTCTCTTCCTCAGTTCTACTGAGTCCCCGGCCCTCTCCCTCTCCTCCCCGCTCCTCCTTCCCCCTCCACTGCCTCCTCCTCCTCTTCTTCTTCCTCCTCGCTCCTCTCTTCTTCTTTGCTTCCTCCTCAGCTCCTCTTCTTCTTTCTTCCCTCCTCCTCCTCCTGTCCACTCCTTCTCCTCCTCCCCTCCTGCTCTCCCCCCTCTTCCTCTCCCTTCCTCCCCTCCCCCCCCTCCGCCCTCCTCCTCCTCCGCCTACGCCTCTCCCTCCTCTTCTCAGTTCACTGATGTCCCGGCCCTCCTCCCCTCCTCCTCCCCCTCCTCCTCTCCTCGCTTCTTCTTCTTCTTTTCTTCTTCTTCTTCTTCCTCCTCCTCCTCTCCTCCTCCTCCTCCTCCTCCTCCTGTCCCCTCCCTTCCTCCTCCTCCGCCGTCTCCCCTCCTCTTCCCTCTTCCCTCTCCCTCCTCTCACCTCGCGACCTCCCCCTCCTCTCCCCTCCTCCCCTCCCCGCTCCTCTTCATCTCGCCCTCCCTCTTCCTACTCCCCTCTCCTCCTCCGACGAGTCTAGGCCCTCCACCTCCGCTTCATTCCTCCCCTCCTCCCTCCTGCCCCTCCTCACCCTTCTCTCTGTCCTCCTCCTCGCTCCCCCATCTTCCTCACACCTGCTCTCCTCTTCTCCTCCCTCCTCCTCCTCTCCCTTCGCTCCTCCTCTCCCTCCTCCCCTCCTGCCCCTCCCCTCCCCTTCCCTCCTCTTCTCCCTCCTCTCCTCCTCTCCCCTCTCCCGCTCCTCCTCCTCCCGCTACGCCTCGCTCCCTCCTCTTCCTCAGTTCAACTGAGTCCCGCGCTCCTCCGCCTCCTCCTCCTCCTCGCTCTCCTCCTCTCCTCCTCCTCCTCTTCTTCTTCTTCTGTCTTCTTCTTCTTCTTTCTTCTCTTTTCTTCTTCTTCTTCTTCTTTCTTACTCTCTCTTCTTGCTTCTTCTTCTTCTTCTTCTTCTTCTTTCTTCTTCTTCTATCTTCTTCTTCTTCTTTCTTCCTTTCCTCTCTTCTTCTTTCTTCTTCTTCTTTCTTTCTTCTTCTTCTTCTTCTTCTCCTCCTCCTCCCTCCTCCTCCTCCTCTGTCCTCCCTCTCCTCCCTCCTCCTCTCCTCTCCTCTTCATCTCCCTCCTCCTCCCCTTCCTCCCTCCCCTCTCCTCCCTCCTCCCTCGCCCTCCTCTTCATCTCCGCCTCCTCTTTCCACTCCTCCTCCTCCTCCGACGGTCCTGAGGCCCTCCACCTCCTTCCTTCCTCGCCCGTCCTCCCCTGCCTCCCTCTCCCCTTCTTCCTGTCCTCCTCCTCCTCCCCATCTTCTCACACTCTCTGTCCTCTTTCTCCCCTCCTCCTCCTTCCTCCTCCTCCTCTCCCTCCTCACCCCTCCTCGCATTCCTCCCTCCCCTCCCCTCCTCTTCTCCGCTCCTCTCCCTCCTCACTCCTCCTCCCGCCTCCCACTCCTCCTCCCTCAGCTCCTCCCTCCACTCCCCTCTCCCTCCTCCTCCTCTCCCCTTCCCTCCCGTCTCCTGTCCTCATCTTCCTCCCCTCCTCCTTCCACATTCCTCCTCCCTCTTCTCCTCTCTCCCCTCGGCCCGTCCTCTCCTCCTCCTCCTCCTCCCTCCTTCCCTCCTCCTGCCTCCCCTCTCCTTCAGTCCTCGCGCCTCCTCCTTTCTTCGCTCTTCCTCTCCCCTCTTCCCTCCTCCCCTCGCCCCTCATACTCCTCCCCTCCTCCCCTCCCCCGTCCTCTTCATCCTCCCTCCTCGTTCCTACTCCCCTGGCCTCCTTTCCGACGCGAGTCCTAGGCCGTCCACCTCCCTTCCTTTCCTCCCCATCTCCCCTCCTCCCTCCTCGGTCCCCTCTCCGTGTCCTCCTCCTCCTCCACCCATCTTCTCCAACCCTCCTCTCCTCTTCTCCTCCCCTGTCGCTCCTCCTCTCCCTCCTCCTCCTCTCCCTCCCTCCCTCCTCCCCCTCCCTCTCCTCGCTCTTCTCCTCCTCTCCTCCTCCCTCTTCCCCTCCCACATGCTATCCTCCTTCAAGGCTCCTCCCCTCCACTCCTCTCCTCGCCTCCTCCTCCCCTCAACCCTCGTCCCGTCCGTCCTGTCCTCATACTTCCTCCCCTCCTGCTTCCACATCTCCTCCTCCTCTCCTCCTCCTCCTCCGCCTCGGGCCCTCGCTCCTCCTGCTCCCCCTCTCCTCCCCCTTCCCCTCTCTCCTCCCTCCCTCAGCTCGCTCTCTCCCCTCCTCTACTCTCCGTCATCCCATCCTCCTCACCTTCGCCCGCTCCGTCCCCTCCGTCTCATCTCACCTGCCTCCTCCTCTCTCCTCCGCCGCTAGCTCCGTCCCTCCTGCTTCCTCAGTTCACTGATCGCCCCGCCTCTCCGCCTCTTCCTCCCCTCTCCTCCCCTCCCCTCAACTCGCTCCTCTTCTTTCTTCTTCTTCCTCCTCCTCCTCTTCTTTTCTTCTTCCTCCTTCTCGCTCTTCTTCTTCTTCTTCCTCCTGCTCCTCCTGTCCACCATGAGGCTCCTGTCCTCGCTCCTCCTCGCTCCTCCTCCTCCCTCTCTCCTCTCGCCCTCTCTCTCCCCTCTCCTCCCTCCTCCCTCCGCCGCTCGCCTACGCCTCACGCCCCTCTTCTCTCAGTTCACTGAGTCCCCGCCCTCCTTCCCCTCCCCTCCGCTCCCCGTTCTTCTTCTTCTTCTTCTTCTTCTTCTTCCTCCTCCCTCCTCCTCACCTCCTCCTTGCTGTCCTCCTCCTGTCCTCCTGTCCTGCCGCTCTCTCCTCTCCTCCTTCCCTCCCCTCCTCCCTCCCCTCCCCTCTTTCATCTCCCCTACCTATTCCTACTCCCCTCCTCCTCCTCCTCGGACCGAGTCGCCGGCGCCTCCTCCTCTTCTCCTTCTCCTTCTCTTCTTCCTCTGTCCTCTCCTCCCCGGGCTCCTCCCTCTCCCCTCCCCCTCCCTCCCTCCTCCTTCCCATCTGCCTCCTCCCTCCGCCTCCTCCTTCTCTTCGTCTTTACGGTTAATCCCCGCCCCCCTCAAAAAAAAAGACGGGTGGACGGTCACTAACCACACATTTTCCGTAGATGGCGCTGTATCAGTTTTGCCAAAGCGGCGCTCTGATTTTTGCATATACCGAACGAACTCCATAGAGTTGACGACCCGGTTGACGAACTTTGAGACAAGCAATGATTTCATCGTGTTTATTCAAATGTCATTAAGGAGATATTTTTTGATCCATATTCCAGGTGAAACAACAAAATCTCACCAAGCCATGAGCAGCTTTCAAATCTAAGTCAATTTGTAGCATGACATATTGATTGAAAGATTGTGATTATGTTTTGAAATGACATTTTGACTTTTACATGACATAGGCCTATATACTTCTTTATTTCCCTGATTATTATCATCAACCGAAGCAATTTATGTTTTATTTATAAAAAGAGGCAAATTTATTACTTCGTACTTCTCCTCCTCCTCCCCTCCTTCTCTGTTCCTCCTCAGTCCTTTTTCCTAACTCCTCCTCCCTTTTCCCTCCTTCATCTAGAAGAAATAATGGAAGCCCCATTTATAAGAATGTCAAACTTTGCTATTTCTGACAGTGTTTGAATGGACAAATAAACACCTAGAACATAAAACTTCAAACAGTTTTGCTATCACTTGTAACATATGTACAGATAAAAATAGGCACATGAATTATTGTCAGCCTACGAACATTTGCAACACAGCAGTCTTTGGGGGAAAACTGGAATGTCGCTCAATGATTTTTTTTTCTTCTACTTTTTAGTAACACTCATTGTTTTGAATTGCATGTAGGTTAGATTTTCAAAACTAGAAACATTGTTATAGATTGTTATTCATGGTTGCGCCACTGGTAATTTCGAAGTAATTCTGGTGGACACTTATACTTTCAACTTTTAGTGCTATGTCGTTTTTGCATCGATGAGATAGGCCTATTTTATTTTATTAATTTTATTTTATGTCATTTCATTTACATTTAATGCATAACAAAAATATTTAAAAAAAATACAACGAAAAGCCTACAGAGCGAACTCTAATCGTAAAAAATGCAATGATGTCATTATTTTTATTCAGATGTCATTAATAAGTTTATATTCTATGAACGAAGGGGCGGCGCTACGGAGGGGGTGGGGGAGGGTAAATGGGTGGCCGCCCCTTATTTTGAAAATCATGGGATTTTGAGTGATTTTCGAAATGTTGGTTCCCCCCACAAAAAAGCAAACAAAAAAGATTATCTTTGGCTGTGAAGAGATGAGTTTTGGTCGTTGGCGGGAGAGATTTGAGAAAACTGCCCGAGAACTTTTTTTTGTCCGACGAGCCCCTGCACCTGGAAGGGAGTGATGAATGACATAGCAGCAAGGGGTGTCTGATAAAAAGTGTAATATACATTACTCAATCCGCCTTATGTCTGTCCTTCCCTCTTTTTTTGGAAAAGGGGAGGGGAGGGGGGGGGGCTTAGGGTGGCCCCCTGGCCTACGGACGTCATCAATGGTGATAGTATTCAAGATTCAAGAAGATTCAAGATTCAAGATTGATTTATTTTCATGCAAAAGCGTACAGTCTGAACAGAATAAATAATAGATAAAAACACATGTTAACATGAAATACATTACACAACATAAAATAATGACCAAAATAGACATGTACACAGAAATATTCTGAACACAGAACATATTACACACTTAAAATACGCATGACAACAAATATTATTTTTGGCGATATAAAGATATACAAAAACATGAACATAACACCCCCCCCCCTTCGTAAAAAAGGAAAAGCAAGGATACAAAAAAGAAAGAAAAGAGAGGAGGAACATTATACAAGGAAGAGTAAGAGAGATTTATAAAAGCTGAGAAAAAATAGTAAATAGTAATTCATGTAATAGGCCTATATAATATTTGTAATTCTTCTCTCTTCTTGGACCCACTAACACTATTGTTATCATTATTTCATATTGAAATAAAGGGAAACGAGTGAAAAGGGGCGGGGCGCTTGACCCCATCGGAGAATGATATCATTATTGCAGAGTAGCGCCCATCTGTTCCTCGATGGCGAACGGCTGGAACCAAAGACTAGGTTGATAATGTACTGGGTGGCCAATGATGTAGGCATATACGTCAACATCACACGACTCAACGCACAGATCTTACGATACGCGGACCGAAAATTTTATCAATATCAGTATTTCTGACTAATTGTTTTGTCTAAATTGTATCGCTGATCGTAAGTGATCAGAATCCAATGAAATGTTTTCGAAACCGAAAGGATGGTTTGGTCCCGGCAGTGGAAAGCCGAAAAACGTACATTCATTGGAACACTTACGGTAAGTTGTCAGTGCGGAGTGACAGAAGACCATAGCCAAGGCCATAGGCATAACGAAGCGGCTGGTGCATGGTGTGTGTGTGTGTGACGTGTGTACGTCTACTGAGCTGACAATGCAATGTGAGCATGTTCATTCTTCATTCAAGTTCAACTCCGACTCACACGACTTAGCACATAAAATGATATAGTACCAGATCTATTGTCTGTTGTTACAACTTACACGTTGCCGTGTGGCACACTGCACTGTCATTTGGCATGTCTGGAATGGATAAATAGTCTACCTATTTTTACTTTTTATTTCTGGATGAATTGAACTTGGAGGTGGACCTAACTAAAATTTTTTTTGAAATTTGAGTTGACATGATTGATGTTGTGTTGACTGTTGTGAGTGTGTGCCCTGACTGAGTCAGACTCGGATTGCTTGATGCAAAATTTAATTCTCCTTTTCACATCACAGTTCATTTTACACCAAGCATGAATGTAATGCAAGGAATGAATTACCTTCCCTGTTTGAATAGCAGTTTCAGTCAATACATTACAGTATTTCAGCATAAACTTCGGCACTAATTTACAAGTTTACCCATGCCATGGCATGGCCTGACCAGTTAACGGTCGGAATGTTTTCAAATTTCAGCTTGCTAACTCCAGTGTGGTTTATTTCGTCACAAACATGATGTACATGTACTGACGAAATAAACCACATTCTACACAGTTCAATGCAATGTAACAAACTTGCAAATAATGTTACACATCTGCAAATTTGTCCCGCCCAATGTGAATTTTTTTTAATTAATATTTAATTATTATTTTTTATTATTTGAGGGAGAACATACTACAGTAATGGTAAACTCTTGAAAGCCATATTTTCAAAATATCTGAAAATGACATTTGCATTTGCCAATTATTACATAATGTCTTCATGTAGGATGACTCTCCCTATTGACAAGTAGTACACTTTCATTCTTCCCTTTTATGACTGTGGAGTGGGTTTAAATTTTTTGACTGAAATGCAATATGTTTTATGTGAAGTAATGTACATGTATGTTACACATGGACACAATATGCCTATTTAATAGTGATCTTTATTCCAAAGCTGAAATATTTCCTCGTATTTCAGAATAATATTGGTTGATTAATTTGTCAGTTAGAACTAGAAGACAACTCAAATTTGTTTCCTTTCTATCCTGAAAATAAAGCCCAAATTTCAGCTTTTCAAAGTAATAATTCTGTTGTTACAGTGTGTTTTATTTAGCGTGGGTGTATGTAGAAGTTCAGAGTTCTGAAAATTACTGCCATCCCCCCTACCCCCCCCCCCACCACATATTATTATGTTGAGACTGATAGAATTGCATGCTATGTACAATGTACATATCACCAATGCTTTACATGTACCTGGTCATCCTAAATTTTTAAAGTGAGGGGATGGGGATGTACTTTGTATTGCTTGTACCATCATTTTTTTTTTCAGGACTCTCATTTACACTGGTGTCAGATTGGAATGGGGGGGGGTACTTTATCCCCCCCCCCCCAATGAAATTTGATCATGGTACAGAGAGGCTTGTGTTGATAATATTTTATTTATTTATTTATTTATTTATTTATTTATTTATTTATTTATTTATTGTTTCATTTTTTGTCTTTATGAATCTATAGGAGGTTTTAAATTATGTATTCCATTACCATATTTTGCCATAATTATAGCTACCTAACTGATATATAACATAACTATTACAAATAATTAGAAAATAATATATTTGTTTCTCACCCCACCCCCCAAATGATTTTGCTCATTATGCCATTGCTCACTTAAAATGTAGGCCTATATTCAATCTTAGCTAACAATGGGTGATTCAATTAGGAAAAACAGACATTACAGAGTAGGCCTACATGTATCTTTAAATGCAATTTTTGGTCATGTAAGACTCTTACACAGGGTCCAGCTACCACACTTTAACTTAATTGCTTAATTGCTTAATTTCCTGTCACAGCCTGTGGGCTGTTAAAGCCAAGGTATAGTTTTGGTAAATGGTAAAAAAAAATGAAATTCTATGCAAGTATTTTTGTTAAACACCTATATCAGTGCCCTGAAAATTGCTCGCTCTGTAACTCTCCCATTTATGAGAAATTACTTGAAATGTAAAATGTTGGTGGGGACCCCCGGCATTTCCCATACATTACATATTGGTAATGTACGTTCTGCTAGATGTTTTCTTATGATTTAAACATCATAATTTGTCACCATAAACAATTTTCAGTACTTTGATGTTGTTTTCTGATGTCTGGGGTGACAATAGAATACCAAAACTATACTTTAAGCTTTGTATTGGTTCAGGCAAATAATATAGGCCTACATTTCCTACACTTTTGAGAAGCTGACACACTATTTGATTTAACCTTGCTGATAACAATATGTAACTTGATGCTTGTAGCCTTGAAGCATGATTTTTGACTGGACTCCGACTCCTCAAATAACTTGACTCAACTTGACAGACTCAACATCCATCAAAAACTGACTCGACTCAACTCGTGACTCGACCACCTGTTTACTCGATACTCAACCCTCATTGATGCCAATCGGCTCAATTACAACACTCAATTACATACATGTACCATTTGGGGAACACATAATTATATCAAAGCGCGATGTTAACCATAAATTTCAGCCCAACATACTTGTAGAAATAGTTAAGATTTAACTCTTAATGTGCCAAAGTCGCAGATCTGCACCAAATAATGCACACAAAGGCCATAGAGGTCTAAATCCTCTGGCACGTTAAGATTTAAGGACAGTCATCAGATTCTGTTGTGATACATACCTCTGGTATATCCAGAAATTCCACCGTCTCAAAATCAGTCTCATCCTCAGACCCAGAGTGGTGTTCGGCAGCTCCGAAACGTAAATGTCCAAATATGTACATGAACTGTTGGCTCAGACCAGACATCTAATGGGAAAAGGAAAGAATATTTAAAGATAAGGTTTTAGGCAAAGACTTAAAGTTTTCCGTGTTGCAGATTTCCGCAAAAATCACAGAATTTGAGGTATAATGCGGAAAACAGCATTTGAAACAAACATGAAGAAACAAATCATGCCTAAAAATTCCCCCCAAAGTAAAATTGATAAATATTTATTGAATAAAACTAAACTGATTTACCTAAATGATGCCTACCGAAGCCAAAGAAATCATGCGTTACCTGTATATATTTCCCCAAATCCAAATCAAAACCCCCATGGACCGATGAGCTTGACGTTACTTGTGATTTTTTTCCAACACAAATTCAAGTCGGAAAATTGCAAAATTACAACGTGGAGATAAACGAAATTTCACATTTGTAAAACAGAAAACTTCAGTCTTTAGTTTTAGGTTGGAAAATTGCATGTTTAGAGCTTGTTTGAAGACAAGACTTTTGTGGTTCAATATAGCAGCGTAAATGTACCCTGTGTTAGTGTATAGAACGTAGATAATTATAGGGATTTTTGTAATATATAATTTTGATTCGCAATAATTTATGAGTTAAACTCGTACCAGAAATGTCAGTGGGCATGTCTGGTTCACCCAAAATAAATAAAATTGTATAAAAAAAGATAAAAAATACAAAATAGAAGTTTTCAGGGTAGACTGTACAGAGCTATTTGCTCCTCCACTTTTTACCTCGGTGCACCAAATTTTGTGGGAGGTCCCCTAAAAAAATATTGTCCACTCAATAAAATATGACTTCCATGTATGACACTGTTGTCTGTTTACAGTCCTTCTTTTATCCCCAAAATAAATAAAGTAAAATTAAAAATGAAATCAGTCAGAAATGACAGATTTACAGTTCTGTTAAAACGTTTAAAATGATGTCAAAAAATATGTAATGAGATGGAGTGGCCTACAGGTGCATGTTTATTTTTAAAGATCAAGAGATAATACCAAATATGATATTGCCAAATGTTCATAGTCACCATTCAGAATTTAACAACATTCATGCATTATTTATGAAAGTCATGTAAATATGCCCAGGCTCAAATTTGAAGAATTTTTTTTCCATAATCTACATAATTTATCTCTGCTCATTGAACATATTTTTTTCTAAATTTAGTTGTCAAATTATGGATACTTGTAATCATGGTAGGAATTAATTTTGATTTTTTAAGGGCGATTTTATTAGAGCCTTGGGGCTATTTTTGAATTTTTGGGGACCATTCTTCTACCACTGGGGCTACTTTTTCGTTGCACATAGAATTTGAAGATATGCAATGAAGATTTTGCTGAAATGTTTTTAGCTGCGTGCTTCATTCATTAAAGCAGGCAAACCATTTTAATTCATTATTTGTTTTCAAATTTGCAATAATGAAAATTTCGTAACAAATCTGAGGGCGATTCTGAAGGAAATGGTTGCCCCAAAGAATTGGGTTTGGGGGATGTAGGGGGCGATTTGGGCTTTGCCAAGGGCTAAATTGCCCGTCGCCCTGGGTTATTTCCTACACTGCTTGTAATTCCAAAAGGAGAACGCAAGGATGCTGAAAATATTTGTTTGTGAATGTCATACCAACAAAGACCTACTGTTTATGAATTTTTCCAGAAAGTGGATAGGCAGTAGTTACAGAGTTGTGAGGTGGAAATGTTTCCATGATCTACAGTATTAAAAACAATTTGTTGTAATTTCCCAACAAACATGATTTGAAGTTATAAGAAATAAGATCTGAATGGAACACTGCATGAGTGAGAATTCAAACTTGCAAATTTTGAAGAAAAAAAATTAAATAAGTAAAAGAGTCATTCTGAATTTTATCTGTTTCTGTAGGATCAAACAATTTATGATAATAAGTAATCTTTCCAACCACAGACATAGAACGCTTTTGGAGTAACACCATGCAAATTTCTTTGTGATGTGTTGGCATTAAAATGAGCTCGCTCGATCAACATATCAACTTAATTGCTCAAGTTGTCATTAGAAAAACAGTATATCAGGTGAAGGGATAGTCTTTTGCAGTCTAGTGTAATGAATTTACATTAATTCAAAACATGATTTATTGGAATGTCAGAGTGCAGAACAAATGACAAATGGTCAAAATGACATGTCAAAAATTGTATTTTCTGAAATTAAAATTAAATTCTTACCTTGTACTAATGTGTCCAAATAAGCAGAGTGCAGAATTCAATCTTGGGGGTTTTGGTTTGGTTCACAGATGTTGGAGATAATGTCTTTGTTCAAGTCCACTCAATATTTAAGGAGTAGTGTTGCCCGATTCAATAACTGAATAACATATCCTTGCAATCAAACTTCAACCAGTACTGGTGTTCTTGAGGAATATGTTGAAAAAGGTACAACTCCTTTACGGTTAGTCTTCGTGAATGTTCGATTCAGGTTGACTGATAAGAGCTGAGAGGGCATGAAGCGAAGGCAGTCAAAACAATGGCAAAGTCATTCAGTTTTCACAATATCATTAGATAAAACAATCGTTGAACACCTGATGGAAACTTGTGATCTTTGTGTAGCTGCAATGTTTTATTGACAAAACATTGTCGGTGGTGTTTTCTTCTTGCTGCGACAAATTGTGAAATTAGCACCTGTCCCAAGTTTTTGTTGTTAGCATTGTCTCTCAACTGCAAATTCAATCTCAGCCTTTTGTGCAGATCCTTAAAAAAACATAAAAAATCATTGGTTATCATGTCCTGTGAATTCAGCAGATGTCCAGCAATCCAATGTGCTCTTGACAATGAATCTGAGAACTTCAAATTCTAAACTTCCTCCGTATAGAAGTGGTCCGATAGTTTGTCTGTCTCTTGGCCCCATCCACTGGGCCCAATTCGGACGAGCCAAACTGGAGGGCTGCGCATATTTCTGGTGCACAGTGGCAGCCTCCTGCACCGTTATTTCAGGGTCCTCCTGAGAGAAAAGTAGGTCGAGTTGACAGGCACTTGGTGATTGGACGACATGACGAGATGTTGCTTTGGTTTTCTGTGTCTCGGGCGGGCCCCACCTGTTCTGATACTGGTTCTGGGGAAAATTTGTACCTTCTCAAATTTGATTGGAAATTTTGTAGTTGGGGACAAAAATTCACACTATTTTCTACTTGTTCAGTGTAGTAAGTCTGCTGCATACAAGTTTATATAGCATATATGTTGCAAATTGTATAGTGTACATGTAGGCTTATTTTATTTTGGGGGGAAGTGAGGAGTACAGTGGCACTGGTGTGCCTGCAGCAAACACAGAGACAGTTCAGGAAGGGGTGTGTCCTTAGTCCTGACCCGTGTTGTAGTTGAGTCCACAAGATGTCAAGATCCGAGGCTGAGTCCGCCCTAAATACAACCTTTCCATGGGGTTTGTACAGGTGACTCGGACCGAGACCGAGGCCGAAGCCACTAAAACTTGGCCTCAAGGCCGGCCTCAACTACAACACTGTTCCTCACATGCATTACTGCTTGTAATGTAGCCAAGAGCAACAAGAAACAAAAGATAATGTTAAGAGGCATGTCTACCCTTGGGGAGATAGACAGACCTTTTGTGGTTCCATTCCTAATGTTTTATTCATGAAAACAACTTTCCAATAATCATAAGTGTAACCTTGTTTAATTTGACCCCAAGTCGTCAATTTTCAGTAACGACTGCTGTGGCAGTGGCAGTGGCAGTATTAAAGCCCAAGTATAGTTTTGGTCGATCAGATATTTATAACTTTTTCACCAATCTTTCACAAAGTATTATATTGTCAGCCCAGACATCAGACCTACTGAAAATTGTGTAAAGTGACAAATTGTGATCTCTCACACCTCCCTGTTTCAACTATCGGAGAACATCTAGTGGTATGAAATGTGAGCCCCCGACATTTTACATTTTGAATAATTTCTAAAAAGTGAGAGAGTTTCAGAGCGAGCAATTTTCAGGGCATTGATAGATCATATACATGTAGATCTATCTAAAAAATATTATTGCAAGGAATTTCATTTTTTTTTACCACTTACCAAAACCAAAACTATACCAAATCTGCCCCATCAAACAAGATCATTGCCGAGACAAATGTTATAGTTGAAAGTGATCTTATGACCACTTCATCTCCATCTCCAATACCCAAGTGGAGTCGTCATGTTAAGCTCACCTGGGCCAAAGCCTCAAGTGAGCTTTTGAGATCGATTTTTGTGTGTTGTGCGTAAACTTTTCACTCATTTTCATCTTCTTCTCTAAAATGCACGATTGGATTTAGACCAAACTTGGCAGGAATGATCCTTAGGGAAATGGGATTAAAGGTTCTTCAAATGGTGCACTTGCCACAAGGGCCAAAACTACCTGTAATTTTCAAACATCTAGGCCTAATTCTTTGGGTCCAGAAATAATTTAGCTAAGGCACATTGTGTGTTGATACAAGTTATATTGTAGGTGAAGAATTATTGTTTCTCATGACAGTATTCATCAGGGAAGTCCTGTTGGTTCCTGAGATGGATGACAGGTTAGTGTGTGTGTGTGTGTTTGTGTGTGTGTGTGTGTGTGTGTGTGTGTGTGTGTGTGTGTGTGTGTGTGTGTGTGTGTGTGTGTGTGTGTGTGTGTGTGTGTGTGTGTGTGTGTGTGTGTGTGTGTGTGTGTGTGTGTGTGTGTGTGTGTGTGTGTGTGTGTGTGTGTGTGTGTGTGTGTGTGTGGT
>JZLH01S0068581.1:16965-28288 GCA_001188425.1 Eucidaris tribuloides
CAATGGAGTCCAATCTCTCATTCATGGCGGGCAGGGACGACACTGGAAGAAACAAATGTGTGCACACAAAATATGTTAACAAGTAATCATCACCTTCCACCATCAGAAGTAATTCCACATGAATAATAAGTTGTTGGTTTTTTTTGCAAAAAAATATGCAGGGTATATACACCTGTATGATGTGGCAGTGGTGGAAGTTTTGCTAATTTGATTCTGGAAGATTGTATTGAAGGATAAAGATCAAGGAAAGACATGGAATAAAATGGCCGAGAATAAAATGGAGCGATGACATCTATGGTCAGGATGTGGACATCTGTAAGAGCAGGATGCCTAGAGAACAGCAGCAGATATAGTATTGGAGAGCTACACTGGCCAACCTTCATCTCAAAGAGGACAAAGGATGGTAATGATGATGATGATGATGATGATGAAGAGGATGATGATGATGATGATGATGATGATGATGATGATGATGATGATGATGATGATGAAAATCATTACTCTATGGAATCAACAGGGACATTGATTCCTTAGATGATACAAACAAATTAGATACTGATATGTCAGTAATTACATTAATAACTAGAGCAGTTCGACTGCGCGCGCAGTCAATGGGTATGCCTCCGCAGACAGTTGGATATACCCAATTGAGATATCCACCCAATTGGATTGCAAAGCTTTATGCATGTTTGTACCCCATTTGAGCGGAAATTTGTATGTTACCTTGGTAATGAACCATATGAGGTTTGTATAAGCCCTTGTGACCTTTGACCTTTCAACTCCGCACTAAAATCATTTAATCTGTGCTTCATACTGAATACTTGAACAAAGTTACATTGATATCCGATAAACCACTCCATTATGGTGATACACGCCCAAATTAGACATGTAGGAAGCCTTGTGACTTTTGACCTTTGACATATCACCTCCAAAATCTCATCAATTCATTGGTGCCTTACAATACATACTGTAACCAACTTTCATCAAAATCTGATAAGCCATTCTTAAGTTATCGCGTAAGACAATAGGTTTGTGGCCTTGTGACCTTTGACCTACGACCTTTCTACTCTAAAATCTCATCAGTTCATTGTGCCTTATGATACATACCTCACCCAAGTTACATCACAATCCCACCAGCTGTTCTCAATTTATTGTGGTAAAGAGCCCAAATCAGACAAGGATTAGGCCTCGTGACCTTTGACCTTTGACTTTTCACCTCCGAAATCTAATCAGTTCATTGATGGCTTATAATACATACTTCACCCAAGTTACATTAAAATACGACCAGTCATTCTTAAGTTATTGCGTAAAAGACAATAGGTATGGGGCCTCGTGACCTTTGACTTCTAAAATCTCATCAGTTCATTGTTGCCTTATGATACATACCTTACCCAAGTTACATCAAAATCCTACTTGCTGTTCTCAATTTATTGTGGTAACGAGCCCAAATCAGACATTTATTAGGTCTTGTGACCTTTGACCTTTCAACTCTGAAATCTAATCAGTTCATCGATGTCTTATAATACATACTTCACCCAAGATACATTAAAATCTGACCAGTCGTTCTTAAGTTATCGCAGTAAAAAGCAAAAATAAGACATGTTTTAGGCCCTGTGACCTGTGACCTTTGACCTTTCAGCTCCAAAATCTAATCAGTTCATCGTTGCCTCATAGTACATAGTTGGTTCTAGTTACATCAAAATCTGATCAGCGGTTCTTAAGTTATCACGGTAACGAGATCCGGTGACGGACGGACGGACGGACGGACACACGGACAACCCGAAAACATGATGCCTCTGGCAACTACGTTGCGGAGGCATAAAACAATGTTACTACATGGGTGCTATGAAATACTAAAACTTGCATCTTGTATTCCAAAAAAATGTGGAAAAATTGTGGGTGGGGTGGCATACGTTAGATTTCACTCATCTTTAAGCATATTGTGTTTATGAGTACATGTACAGTATATTATGTAATGAATACCACAACACTGTGAATAAAGAAAAGCTGTGTTTTCAGTTTGTCGGACACATACCTTTATTTTGGCATTAATTTCAAAATCAATTGCTTCAGCAGGAAGCCACATAATTGTGAGTTTGAAATTCACAGATCCACAGAAAAGATGTCACATGAAATCTACACTAGACAATGGCTTTTGGTTTATTCTAAGAAATGGATTAATCACTCCTTTTTTTAAACATTGTAATACACAGAAGATAATAGCACTAACAGCCTCACCTTTAATTGCCATTTTCAGCTTATCAAGGCATTTTTGTAGTCTTGTTGGGTCCACTGCATCTGGCTCTGTGTACTTTGCCTTTAGTAACAGGAACAAATAAAAACAGGTTACTTAAAATATGAATATTGTCTACATACATGACGTAAACACATTGTACAGTGTACATTTTTTGAAAAGTGTGGTCAACATACAACATTGTACCCATTTATTTTTGTCTTTACATACACATGTGGTTGGAAGGAAAAATTATGATATATACACAAAATAGTACTTTAAGACAGTTCAAGCCATTAAAGTACATAAAAGAATCTTTGAGTTTGAAACAAAGATTAAAATATGAAGTCACCCGTCACTGAGTTGTAATGATGGTTTGTGTTCATGCTTCTATTTAACTGCTGTAGTTACTTACGTGTACGTACAAGCTGAAATTACATGCTGAACAACACACGAAGACTAGGGTCTTTAGGCATATGCACTGATATTCAAAATTAATTTCTTCAACTACATGCACAGCTGCCAACCTTCACTGACCAAAAAACATACTGATGCATGTACAGCAAAAATCATTTGGTTTTGAAGGCAATATTTTGAAGGAGAAAACATATTTTGTACAAAAATGGGTAAATTACACATATTAACCATGCCTATCAAATGAAAAAAAAACCATATTTTCCTTTAAAAAAAAATCATATTTTGTTACTTTTGATGATGAAAAAAACATATTAAATAATTAGTTGGCAGCTCTGTAAATGACAGTGGGAGGAATGTCTTCTCCTCAGTCTGATATCACTGAAAGCTGTAAGTACATGTACAAGCACAGCCCCAGAGACTACATACATGTACGTGTATGTACATTGTACACTGTCATAAATTCTGTCTCTTGTGTAATGTGTTACACAAGAGAAAGATTCTAAGTGGCTGTATCATTTGAATTAGGTACATGTAAAAAATTCCAGGTATTTAATACTTACCATGGCAACTCTTAATTTATGACTTGTTTCTGACCATGCCTTGATTTGCTTACTGGTCATCTTGAGTTTGTCCATCAGGGAGGCCAAAAGGGCCTCCTGGTCACTGCCATTCTCTGCAAGAAATAAATTGTGAAGAGAGATTAAAGGGAGAAGGCGCCACCAACTAACAGGCATACATGTAACAGGACATAGCATGTAAGTTAAAGAAAAATATTTGAGTTCTTGCCAACCAATCAGGATCGCTGATGTGCACTAGCATGGATGTGAACCATTGCTGAACAAATGCATGTGCCACCGAGCGATGTGTTAGCCGCACCCAGTGTAAGTTTTTTTGTTTTTTTAATGTTGGCCCAAAAAAAAACTTTGGGTTTTGTTTTGAAAAAATTGATAAGACTCCTCCCCTATATTCTGTTTTCTAGGCAAGTTTTGTCTTAGGGTTAAAACTTAACAAACGACAGTAAAATAAATCAACAAATTAACTAATTTATAGGGGCATTTGCATGAGGGTGAGTACACACAGTACCCGATTTACTTTTTGTCGACCTACTGTACAAGAACTCCCACAATACTCACAATGTCATTTTATTCTTAAGCTTATCCTGTTATGATTGCTGCAGATTCTCCTTTAAGACATTAGATGTATTAAGCAAGTTGTACCAAGCAACGATATACATGTACTGAGGGGCCACATAATGTGAGGTCATTCCCCCCCCCCCCCCGACGTCACTTTTATTTAAAATTTGGGTGCAGAATTCACATACATGTATAGGCCTACGTGTACTTGATTAATTTTCTTGATAATCTTATTTTTTTGATTAATTCAAATGTCTATGTTAATATTTTAACAAAAAGACAGAAAGTCTCATAATTAATCTGATGAAATTGGCAATTGAACTACACGTACCCCTTCAAAAATTTTCTTCATTTTGTGGTACCGACTTGCCAGCATACATGTAAAGTCTATGGTAAGAGGTGAGCAAGGTGAGGCAGCAGCACATACACAAAAAACAACTACCAAATTAACGTTCAAAAAGAGCTTGACCACCATTCACTTTCCACGGGTAGACCACACCTACTGTTTGTACGTGGTCCTAAGCAGAGCTATACGGACCACATACGCCCTCTACTGGAAAACACGAACAAAGTTTGCACTGTGTGGATTGAATCCAGTCTCGCCAAAACAGGACAAAATTTTGTTCAGGACACTGCACTGGGCCGAAATTTTGTAAAATTAAAAAATGAAATTGAAGTGATGAGTCCTTCATTTTCAAGTAGGGTGGGGACTTGAGTAAAAGGACACCTAATTTTTGAATTTTTTTCTGGATATGTTGCCAAAAAACGTAATTTTCAAATGATCAATATCATTTTTTTCATAAGAAATCAAGATTTATGTGAAGAAAAATGAACGCTGCATATCCACGCTCTGTTTGCAACTTTGCGCGATAGTTCCCCAACGCGTAAAGCGCCGTTCTTACACGCGGTGTCCGGGTACTCAACCCGTCCGGAAATACAACCTCTCATGATACTTATAATTTATGTTGAGGTCATTTGTGAACTATCCATTTGGAGCAATAATATAATTTTAGAAAGGTGAATTTCAGAGCACATTCTTGTGGCATGACTGCATGAAAACAACCACTCATTAGTACTTTGTACACAAAAGTATAGGGTTGTCCCCATGACTGTATGAGGTCTACCGTCTATAAAAATTGCAATAGTCATAGATCTATTTCATCAAAAAGGAATTATTATATTCATAACCTGTGACTGTGTACATGTTTGTAAGTTTGTAAAATTTGTGTGTGTGTTTACGATGCATCATACATGTCATACTAGATTTTTTGATCATTAAATTCGACTAAACTCGTATACAGATGGTCTCAGACAGTCCCACACGTTGAATGCCTGTTCGGTAATACCAAAATGATAAGAAGGCATAACGTCCGTACTGGTTAAATCGCCACTTTGAGTGAATGTTTTACATTACCTTCTATTATAATGACTTCAGCCTTGAAATACGAGTCCTAGTTGTAATCCTTGATATTTTTTCTTCCTAATCCACTTTAATTTATATCTCCTGGAAGTCGAAAATATTTCCAAAACATCGTTTTATTTCTTGCCTCCGTTACTGGCGAAATGTTTGCTTCGGTATTGTTAGTCGCCGACGCGTGTTATGTCAATGCAACTAGCGTGCGGGACTGTGCGGTGCGAACGCTGTACAAACCCTATGGCAAAATTGTTAGATGCGCATGACACGTAAAGAATAGCCATTGTGCAATCGATCGATCGCGATCTGGCTCATTCACAATACACGTGTTCTCGCGAATTCGCCACCGCATTTTAAATATACATAATTAACTGGGGGGGGGTCAATTTGACCCGCCCCCTCGACGAATTTCGCCGACCATCGCGGCCGTGCAAAATTTTTTCACACCAGCGTCGCTTGCTGACTTTTTTACTTTCAAGTCTTGCGCATCTTTTGAGACACATTTTCGCGAAAATTGGACATTACCGTTACGACGCTGCGCGACTTTTATACATGCATGTCATCCAAAAATTCGCTCAAAAACGTGATTTCGTGTACAAATCAATGGAAATTGCGTTTTCAGCGCAGAAATCATAAATGTATTGATTATTTTGCCTTTTACTGGTTGAAATGAATTAATTTTATGCCCTGTTTACGCATTGCAAAAGTGTCCCCAACAAATTTCATCAAAAAAACAATGAAAACACAAAGTCAAAAAAACAAAGAATACATAAGAAATTCACAAAACAATGAAATACATAAGAAATTTTCCAATTTGGCAAATGTTTTTGTAGATAATTGTTAGAAATGTCAAAATGAATATTTTCACCAAAAATTAGCATTCTACTAGCTGTAATAGTGAGTTATAGGCACCAAAAATTTCATACACTTATTTGCATAATTAATTACTTAAAAAATAGAAAAAATATTTTTTTGGGCATTCACTATAGCAGTCTGTAGTTTTACATCCGGCTCTATGCGCATCGCAAAATTTTCAAGGCGATCGCCGCGATCGGCGGCCCGAGATCTCAGGGGGGGGGGGTCAAATTGACCCCCCCCAGTAATAAACCTGGTCTGAAATAGCCCAGTTAAAATAGGGTTAAGCCTGTTTTATCGCCAGTTTTGCAATATTGTTTAAAGGCATTGTATAACAATGTTTCCAGTTAAAAAATCTGAGGCTACATGATTCCCCATGCTACTAGTGTCTTTGATACGGTCTAAAAATGAAGCCCTGAAAAAATTGCAGTGTAAAACAACATTAAGTGCTTTAAAAAAGTAAAATCATTGAGAGACCATTCCAAGCTTCTCCATAGACTGCTGTGTTGCAGAATTTCCTATCGCCCGATAATAAAATTAATGTCCAATTTTGTATCAGCACATATTGTACTAGTGACAGCATAACTGTCGCAAACTTTTGTGTTCTAGGTAGTTTTATTTGTCCATTCAAACACTGTCAGATATGTCAGATAGCAAAGTTCGACAATTTTTTAAATGGGTCTCCACAGTGTTATATAGTGTCTTTATGTAATATCGCTAATATATTTTTTGATTTATAATAATTGAATTTGGTATTTTGGTGCATTTTGAGATGATGTTTGGATAATACTTAGTAAAAGTGTTCTGAAAAATTTGAGTGCATGTCGGCCATTTTGTTGCATCACGTGCGTGAACATGAGTGGTATGACCAATGGCTGAAAGGGCTGTGGAGGTACAGACGACATCCACCCTGCAAGCATGGGGCTAATTGCTACGCGTTAGCCCCATGGCGACTCACGCGTTAATTCATGTGAGCAAACAGAGACAGTTACGATAATAGTAGAATTTGTTCGCATACTAATATTTTTTACGTATGGCCATGCCGTCGTCAAAGTGGAGCTGGTTTGCTGTTCATTGGCAAAATTTGAGCGTCGCGCGACATTCTGGACTTAAACCATCTATAACTTTTAAACTATGCATGCAAACATATAAAAGTGTATATTTTCTGAAAGGAAATAGGTCTCATCTTTCCAATTAATGGTCATTAAAATTGAAGTTGGGGTAGGTCTAAAGAAATATGATCAAATATCATAAAAGTGCAGTTAAAAGTAGGCATTTTAAAGGTGGCCTCACATCACATCAAAGCGCCTACCCCCCAAACAAGGTACACTTGTTGTACATAGTACAGATAATTTCAATCCAATGAGCCAAACTCACAGGGAATAGCCCTAGTACAACTATTTTACTGACACTTTGGGACGGCAATGGATATCAAAATTTGCATGAAAAATGTGTAATATTAACTAAATTCATTTAAAAAAGCACACAGTCCAACTTGGAGGCCTTATTATTGTCTCTTAAACTAGCAGAACCAATATTATTCATAATTTAGCAAATAAGAGAATGTATGGCAACACTGCTAAAACATGTTTTCTGGAGTGCGTATTTTGCTAACCATATCCTATTTGATACAATATGCCAAACTTGTGAGAAATTAGTTAATTAAGGTACTTTCCTTTATTTATTGCTACAGAAATAATTAGGGGTTCATTTAAAGGTGTTGAATGACTTAATTTGATATACAGTATAGAGTCCACGATATCTGATTTTAAGATACAGAAAAGACCAAAAAATACCTTGGATGTACGTTCTCCATCAGCCTTAACACAGTACATGTCCCATATGCAATCTTTATGGCCAAAGTTGCTCCACCCCACCATCTTGTACTAATTAAGCATAATTTTTTTTAAATTGAATCTCTTAGTAAAATAAAACTTGGAATCACTTGAAAGAGTATAAATAGCATTCAGTTTGATATATAGTTCAGTGATATTGGTGATTGGTAAGATGCAGAAAAAACAAAATGAAACTGTCTGTAAAATCTCCCATAGACTTTAATAACATGTAACCGTCTCTCATCTCCGTCTCGCCAATTTGCTGCCACCCCCCACCTATCGTGTACTTACTCACCCGTAATTTCCACTTCAGTGAACTCTGCAATGAAATAAAAACTTGGTGGCCATCTTAAAGCTTACATAAATTTGCTTTTAAAATGAGTCGGTAAACTTGGAAGATATTGAATGACATTTAGCGTACTTTAAGCCATTAAACATGTCAAATTTTCACTAAAATAGTGAAACGGCTCCACCCTAGCGCAGCCCCAATTTCACGCACGCATGGCGTATCTAATCCACATGCCAATGAAGCTAATCGTCGGCCTTGTGCGGTGTTGTTAATTTTTCCGGTGAAGATAAATACGGTAAATGTTTTCAAAATCTGGTAATTTTCCGATACATAACTTACTGATGTTTCATACATTCACGCCTCATGCGCTAAAATTTTATCCCCGGAATGTACATTGAGACCTTTTCTTACCCAGTTAGTTGTGGCCCAGCTGTTTCCTGCCGTGTGAAATAACTGTATAATCAATCCTACCAAACCAATTTGCGGGACAATTTGATCGGCGCCCCCTAAATAGACACATTGTGAATTAGACCGCGGCGTCCGACATGTGAGTGTAGCCGTATCCTCAAAAAATTACTTATTCGGCAATTTATAGCAAAGACGACTACTTTTTTCTACTTTACTTGTCTATTCGAATCAATAAACGGACTGATTGCATAAGCCATAGAGTAAAGTACCATGATTCGACCACTTAACCTTTGCATAATAGTTTCCTTTCTATACACATTGATAAAGTAGATACAAGGACTGTAAATAAAGTATATATACTACTTTCACCAATCTGGAATAAACTCGAAACTGAAATAAAGTATCAAAAGAAACTCGATCGCCGAATACGTATTATTGTGCCCAAGAAATCGCCGGTATGCCATGCATCGACCCTATGTACAAACTCTATGTACTGTATTAGCTGCGCCGCCGCGTGTGCGCGCCGACGCACAGCGCCAAACCGCATTCAACGTGACGGCCGTAACAGCGCGTTCCAGCGGCTCTCCGATGCGTGTTGTGCACCGCGTGCGGTCGAATTGTTAGTGCCGGCTACACAATCGCGGAAGCAGTTAGAGAATCCGATCGCCGATTGGTCACCGCTCGTTTTTTGTCTCAGCCTACGGTGGCAGTGGGGATAGAGCCATGTGTTGTGATCGGTATGTAAAAAACCCGCGTAAATTCGTTGATTTTTCGTTTTTTTACCGTGGTTTTGTGACCCCCTCGTGCTTAGCACAGGTGCTAAGCCAATGCGGCATTTCTAAACAAATTGCGACGACATCGAATTTTTGCGGACAAAAAAATCGAGCATTTTAAGGAAAATTTTGACAAGTTTGTGGGCATGTTTGATCATATGAGAGTGTGTTACAGTGGCAAGTGGTATGGATAATGTAATAGAGTTTTTCACAATTGCAAAAATATTTTATCCCGTGGGTCGATTCTTGCGAGCGGTCGATTCAAGGTCCTTTACTCTAAAGTTTAATTCTATCGTTTCGGAACCCCTTCCGAGGCAATGCGTGAATGTTGGGAATGATGCGCTTGTGCTCAAAGGCCAAAAGATGGGAGCCATAATTTCCTACGGCAAGTACAGAGAAGTCTGCGATGAATCGTGAGCGGGAAAATTATTGTACGGGCCCTTAAAAATATTCAGAAGGCATACAAATACCATCCTACCCAGCGCGGCGTTGCAGCGATATCGCTGTTGGCGTAGATCTATGTAATAATTTGATTTCCATTTTTTATGCAATAAAATTGAATTTACCCACCGATTATTTTTTGGAAAATCTTCCTAAGTCCACTAACGTACTATCTGTGTGATTCTGTATGTAGCGGCTACGAGTGACGACACGCTCGTGTTTTTAGTGGCGGGCAAAAAATTTTCCCCGCCCTTTCCGGTAAAGAATTTTCTTGATTGGACAAATTGGTCGGATTAGTATTTCAACTCATTATCATCAGGGCCAAGTCCAAGCTATTTTTTCGTGGTAACACGTGGACTATCGAGCAAAAACGGGCCATTTCCCATATGTTGTGATTCAAGACCCCATCCATGGGTAATATTCTAATAGGTACTGAAGGATCTTTACTCCAAATAGAAATAAAAATAAATCGGTCATTTTTTAATTAAATAATTTAATCATTATTCATCGGTAACACGTTGGGACCAATGGTCCCACGTGTTACCGATGAATAAAGTTAAACATTATTTAATTAAAAAGTGACCGATTTAATTTTTATTTCTATTGTGGGTAAAGATCCTAGTTACCTATTAGAGATATACCCACTGATTGGTTTCATCACAACATATGCGAAAATGGCCCGTTTTTGCCTCTGCATGTCCCACGTGTTACCACCGCAAAATACTTTGACTTTGGCCCATAATATTAATTGACATGTAAGATACTCATTTGACAGAAGGAAAGACTGTTATCACGCCGTCCGGCGGACACTACCAGCATGGCGATAGATCTAGCATCTACATACCTTTAGCGGACGTTACTTGCACCATTCACCAGTGCGGCTGTGTATGCATTCTACATGAAATTCTCAGTTAACAACAGCGAGATGAATGTCGTCTAAAAAATAAGAGACGTCGAAATAAGACCTCTCAATTTAGAATACAGGCAGTGGTTCATCTATATTTCTTGCACGCAATCTTAAGTTTCAAACTTCAATTATAGAATGTTTTCAAGCATTATTGAATTTCAGTTCTGAGATACAAATTTGATAAATCTGAATCCACAAGTGACGCAACTCCTTCCTAGTGTAAGCAATATGTAACACAAAGCTCCCACAAATACACTTGCATGGGCAGTGCGACCTGTGTACCGCGATGCAGTCATACCTCATGAGCAAATTTGCTGTATTTTCAAGAAATTTTATGACATCGAAACATTTGGTATCATATGGAAATATATTTTTGTCTACAATTCAATGTTCTACGTACCACTGGGATGTTTAAAGATCCATTCTGATCAGAAATAATCGCAGATTGTGCCGTTAACGTCGCCAGTTTTCCCCTCGGGACTCGCCTCTCCACTCTCCAGTATTACCGATGAGGGCGCGCGCACTGGAAAATTCACAGTATACATTCTCTCAGTATATTCTATGGAAAATCTGTCATTGCAAAGCAAAAGAATCAAAACGCCAATAAACAACCAGCCG
>JZLH01S0068609.1:0-11565 GCA_001188425.1 Eucidaris tribuloides
ACCTAACTTAGGTTCATTATAATAACAATGACCCAAAAGTTGATCCCGAGCTCACGTATAGACGACGGTGGAATATTGGGGAAATATTTATCTCCTGGGGGTTACTCTCATCTCGGGGTTATTGTCACGTATAAACGCAGCTATTATCAGAAATTAAATCACTTGTGGGGAAATATAAGGGGCATAATTGATTTGATTATCAGGCATGTAGTCTAGCTTGATTGGTTTTCCCAAAATATTTTTTTTTGTATGTGAAATGTCCTGATTTTCTTACTCACTTTTCAAAATTAAGGGGTAAGAGTAGTTGTTTGCATAATTCTCCTGTTTATTTATTTGTAAGGAAAATACAATTATAATAAGCTAATAGCTAATTAAATTCCGCAAAAATGAGGGGAAATTCAGCCCTGTAGCTTCTTCATATCAGATTTTATAGTTGACCAAAATATGTACATGTAGCCTATCACTCTGAAAAGGGGCTTTTTCGGGGGGGGGGGGGATTGGTTTCTCAAAGAGTAATTACTGTGGGTTTTCGAAGAGCAGCTACTGTGGGTTTTCGCTACTAGTATGAACAAAACAATCAAAATTAATCGTTTTGTGCATTGTAGAGCCTAAGATCATTTTCAGGAAGAATATTATTCTGCCTTTCATCACTTAGAGAGAGCAACTGTTTCATTTACTTATCATGAAACCGATCAGGTACTATGAGAGTGAAATGCAATTTATCCCAAAATAATTAATATGAGTGTAATAGTATCATTCATTTTGGTTGAAAACACATGCTTGTTATATTACATAGACATATTGAACAAGTATACATGTAAGCTTAAGCTAGGCAGTGCGTCTTTTTTTTGCACGGCTGAAATTAACATCGTGTAAATACACTGGTATATCGACGAAAATACTTATTAGAACCTTTGGCAAAGTATAGGCGCAAGAGACTCAGTTTTAGTGCAACTAGTGATCGTTGTATTATTGTCTCATAGAGACAAAAATTCTACAAGTCAGCTATTTTTTAGACCCTTATCTTGCATGTGTGTTCATCATGTATATTGGAAATTTAATTACAATTCACAAATGTGTACCATATGCGTTCATGAACATGGCAAATTTTATGCGTTAGTTTCGTACAAGTTATTACTCAAAGATCAATACATGTTTACGTAAAATAATACAACTGTTGAACTATCTGTAAGCTTGAAAATAGTCTAACTTACAGCATGGAGGTAACAAGAGTAATGTTAGACATATTAAACAATGAAACAAGTATAAGCTTCACTAGCAGTGCGTCTTTTTCCACGCCTGAATTTAACATTGTGTAAATATACTGGTATATCGACGAAAATACTATTAGAAACTTTACCAAAGTAAAAGAGCTAGAACTCAGTTTTAGTGCAATTTTAGTGATCGTTTAATTATTTTGTCATGGAGACGAAACTTCTACAAGTCAACTCTTCTTTTCAGACCCTTACCTTGCCTGTATATTCATCATGTATATTGGAAATATATATTTACATTTCACAAATGTTTACCATATTCATGCATAAACGTGGTAATTTTTATGCCTAAGTTTCGTATAAATTATTATTATTAAGAGCAATACATGTTTACTTAAAATAATACTACTACTGTTCAGTGAGCTTGAGTGCAGTCTAACTGGCAGCATGAAGGTAGAAAGAGACATGCTGACATTTACAGGTGTATTCTTCAAATTTAAGGCAATTACTGATGTTCAGACTCTCATCCAAGGGGATGAGAGTAGTCTAACTGACAGCATGGAGGTAGAAAGAGACATGTTATTTTGCATAGATATATTAATCAATTAAAAGCTTAATTAGCAGTGCGTCTTTTTTGCACGGCTAAAATTTACATTATGTAAATACACTGTTATATCGACGAAAATACTTATCAGAACCTTTAGCAAAGTATATAGGCGCAAGAGACTCGGTTTAAGTGCAATTTTAGTGATCGTTGTATTATTGTAAAAAATTCTACAAGTCAGCTATTTTTTAGACTCTTATCTTGCATGTGTTTTCATCATGTATATTGGAAATTTATTTACAGTTCACAAATGTGTACCATATGCATGCATAAACACAGCAATTTATATGCATCAGTTATTACTCAAATTATTACTCAAAAAGCAATGCATGTTTACTTAAAATAATACTACTGCTTAGTAAGCTTGAGAGTAGTCGAACTCACAGCACGGAGGTAGAAAGAGACATGCTGACAGTTACAGGTGCATTCTTCAAATTTTAGGCAATTTCGGATGTTCAGATTCGGCAGACACGTCCTATAACCCAAGGGGATGAGAGATGCTTGTTATTCTACTGGATGGGTGCAAAAAGAGATTCACTGCTTCTTATGGTTTTTGCTTGTTGTCATCTTAATTAAGGATGTTAAAGCCACTGGTTAACATTTACCACAGTAAAATAAAAATGTGAGCTACATAATCCGCCACGCTCAAAGTGTCTTTGGTAAGGTCTAAAAATGAAGTCCTGAAAAAAAAATGCATTTGAAATTTATAATTTAGTGATTGAAAAAAGTGAACATCGTAAGTTGACCGGCTTTACCTGCCCATTTCCTCCCAGAGACTTACTGTGTGTAGATCTAGGCTATTTTGTACTCGCCCCGATTACTAATTGTTTATTCATGCATATCTTGCCAGTGGAAGCATAACTTTCCAAACTGTTGTATTCTAGGGTGTTTATTTGTCCTTGAACACTACTATGTAGCTCAGATGTCAAAGTTTGACTTTTTTTAAATTGGAGCTCCGCAATGTTAGCCTATCACTTTAAGGAATTTATCATTTTAGTTGAATTATTTCTCGTGAACGTATATAGATTGACGTTCTTTACAGTAGTAGAAACAGTAGATAAATAAATAGTATAGTGTAGATTAAAATGTTAGCGTCCTTTTCCAAACGAATCTGTTTTCAAAGTGTTAAATATTTCATTCAAATATATATTTTCTTTAGATGCCAAAAGACTAAGTCCCCCCTTTAAATAATTTAGTTTTGTATAACTAAATATTTTTGCCCGTCAAATATGCATAAGAATTGCAGCTGATTGCTGTTTTGTTATGAAATATAACATATTTTATGCGTTTTGTATAACTGTATAATTCATTTTCCCTAAACCTCTCTCATTGTTTTCTTTGGACAATGATTTCACGTTACACGTAATAGTATATGTGATGGATTTCAGCCCAGTGGCGGTACAGTGTGTCTCAAAAAATTGTGCAAGTGAAAAGTGCCCACTTTGGTGATTAGAAAGTACTCGTGACATGATGCTTGCAGCAACGTCAAGAGCATAGTCTTAGCTTTCAAAAACCGTTAATTTTGTTCAATTTGCTTGTCTTAATCTTGAGATATCTTTATTTAAATAGGAAAGGGTGAAATCACAATTTTGCCACTTTTACTACAATCCCTTGTAAAAGTGACACAATTGTGATTCCACCTTTTGTTATTTACAAGATATCTCGAGATTAAAATAAGTGAATTGAACAGAACAAATGGCAATTGGAAGCTAAGGCTTTTCCCTTGACGTTGGAGTAAGCGTCATGACACAAGAGTACTTTGTAATTGCCAAAGGGGGCGCTTTTTACTTGCACAAATTTTTCAAGACATGCTGCAGTACTTCTCAAAAATTGTACAAGTAAAAAGCGCCCTCTCTGACAGTTTAAAATAGTCTTGTGACATAATGTTTGCATCAACGTTAAGGACAAAGTCTTAGCTTTCAAATGTGGTTTAATCTATTCAAATTGCTTGTTTTGATCTCTAGATATCTTGTAAACAACAAAAGGGTGGAATCACAATTGTGTCACTTTTACGGGACGAAGGCCTGATGCTATAATTGACTGTAGTAAAAGCGGCACATTTGCGATTTTACCTTTTCGTTGTTAACTGAACATATCTGTGGATTAATACGAGCAAACTGAACAGAATAAACGGCATTTGAAAGCTATGACTATGCCCTTGATGGTAATGTAAGCAGTATGTCACAAAATTGTTCTTCTCATTACCAAAGAGGGCGCTTTCAACTTGCACAATTATTTTTGAGACACACTGTATATACTCTGTATGTTTATGTCGTTTTTGCGATTGATTTATAATGTTTCTACGTAAAATCATCCTTATTTTTACTTATTTATTATGTTTTAGTGTTTTGGTAGCCTTCCACTTAATAAACTGCTCTCCCAAGGGGGCCTGCATGATACAAAAAACAAATACATATAAATAACAATTTACAATACTATTTACAAAAGTATAGTTATATTCACGTTAAATTAAAATTAATACTATTTGATTCAGAAATGTATTGGCAACCCGAGAAGATAATTAGAAATATTAAAAAGATGCCTTAATAAAATCGAAATAAAAAAATTGCACCAAAAGTTATGTAGAAAAATAAGCAAAGTTCAAATTTATAATGTTAAAACTGAATGAGATTATATTTGTAAATCAGTTATTTAAAAAAATTAAGAGTTAAGAGTTAAGGTTCTTGCTTTTGTTTGAAATATATGTTATGTCCTTATGTGATGGATAAATAACGTCGTCCCAGGACCGGGCTGCAACGTGTAGGGCTACGCAATAGTAAAACAAGATTTTGAAATAGATTTTTGTATTTAAATGTGAAGTGTTGCATGTCAATGAATACGTCTGGGTATTAGAAACTAACATGTGAAACGTGCCGTGTATATATTTAGTTTGTAAACGATTGAAAACAATATATTAATGTTGCATTTAACTTTTTACTGATGCAATTACTACTGTATTTTTATAATATACTTATTACTATGTACTGTGCTGTTGTAAAAGCAGAATTGTGAAGTTTGATAATGTTTTACATGGTGTTTTGGAAAGCAGCAATACAACATACCCTCTCACGTGGACTGTAAATTTAGCTTTATTATTATTATTTATATCGTCACGTGTTCACAAGGCAATATACAACACGTATGAAAAATAGAAACCTCCCCATATGCTTACCTCAACAACACACGTTTCTGCACCCCCCCTCCCCTCCGATTGTTAGAAATTAATATTTTTTTTCGATTTTGTTAGCATTTTTTATTCATTGTGTAATCAGAGGATAAATAGCCACATAATTAATACTGCTATAATGACTTACATTTTTAATAACTATAATAACATGTATCACCCTTTTGCTGTTTATAACATCAAATGACATTTGAAAACTAAGACTATGCTCTTTACCTTCATGTAAGCGCCATGTCACAACAACATTTTTAATTGTCAAAGATGGCGCTTTTTACTTGCACATTTGTAGACATCCTGTGGCATACCTAAAAAAAAGTACAAGTGAAAAACGCCCTCTTTGACAGTTAGAATATACTTCTGTGGCACATTCTTTCGTCAACTCCAAGGACAAAGTCTTAGCTTTCAAATGCTGTTTGTTCTGTTCAATTTGTTTGTTTTAATCTCGAGATATGTGTAGTTAACAAAAAAGGGTATATCACAATAATGTTCCAGTTTTACTGGAAGAGGGGTTGGTACAATCATTGACTGTAGTGAAAGTGGTACATTTGCACTTTCACCCTTTCTTTGTTAACTGCACATATCTCAGGATTAAAGGTCAGTGACATGATTGGGAACACTTGAAAATGCCTCAAGAACCAAATGAATTGAAATGCATACCAACTATCCACCAGTTGGAGTGGATCTCCCAGCTGGAAGGATTTGTCTCTAACTTCTTTAGTTAAGGCGAATCAAGCATGAACATTAATTCTATCGGATCACGATAAAAATAGGACCCATAGAGAGCCACACTCTAGGTTTGCCTGCCACGACGCATATTGACATCAGTTATTTCAGACTGAGTCAACGTTTGACCACAAGATTTTCACAGGAGAATCCTTGCATAGTTTACTTGATTCTAGAGTAGTTTCAGCCCAAGTTGAGGACTACCCCCAATCATGTCATTTACTTTTAAAACAAGCAAATTGAACAAAACAAACGGCATTTGAAAGCTAAGACTTTGCCCTCGACGTTGACGTAACATTATGTCACAACAGTATTCTATTAGTGACACAGAGGGCGCTTTTTACTTGCACAATTTTTTTTAGACGCACTGTATATTGTCCTAGAGTTTTTGTAATTCTTTATTTAAACAGATTCTGAAGAAGGGCAGAGCCCAAAATATTAAATAAAAGAAATCAAATTACAGCTACCTACGTCACGTGTGTAGTATCATTTATTCTCCAAGTTGTCATTTATTTATTCCATTTTCACACTCCCACGTCATATTCAACAGTGAAACCCACGTGTTCACAATGTACGTAAATATAGTTTGGCAAAATTTTGTTGACTACGAATGAAACTCATTTCAGTATTTTGAGGCTCAAATTTGGGAAGTTCCTTACCTAAAAGGAGGTTGAATCCACCCTCCCACAACGTTCCCCGCTCCGTCACCCCTCCCTTTCACCAATGGGTATCAGATCGAGGTCCCCACTTTTTCAAAAATAAATGACGTACTTGGTAGATGTTTAAAAAAAACCCTGAAATTATGATCTTTGTACCCTGGGTGTCCACCGACATGACAAGGCGAACAGTTTGCTCGTGGACTGTGAGCATTGATGTAAGAAGGTTCATTTTTCACTGTTCACGGACGATCTACCCGCATACAGTGAAATGGGTATTAAAATCGCAAAAATGAGGAAAAGGGGCAGAAAACTTACTTGAAAGGGGTATGTTTTCAAATTTGAATACTTGTTCTGGTTTTTTCTCAGATGACAGGATAATTGTTTCGAGTTGAACTGAATTTATTAACAACATGTTTACATATGAACATAACAACATGGAATATGAACATAATAACATGAAAATTATATAGAAATATGATAACATGAAATTGAATATGATAACATCAACATGAAATTGTATATAACATGAAATTATATAAGAATACAACGATATGTAAGATATTACACCTCTGCATTCATATAATACATACTTATATTAATCTTACCTAAGAATAGCAAATTGTAGTGTATTTTAAAACAATGCCATTATCACATGTTGTAAAATGAAAAGACAAAAACATGAATAAGTATGTAGAGACATATGCATGGGCAAAGGTTCTAAAAACCAAAGAGAATGTTGTTAAAGGGAGAAAACAAAAGTTAGCACAAGTCCTAGTCGTGAATGGTTCTCCAATCATACCTATATTACAAATGTTCATTACAAAAGTCTACCCTTCTAAAGTATTAATTCTGTCAATGTAGATTATAATAAACATAATTACTAAACTTTATTTAACAAATGATTTTTGAGATTTTTTTTCGAAATGAAAACCTTGTTCTTTCTTCTCGAATATTTTGGGGCAAACTATTCCAGAACTTCTTTCCTACAAAAGAAATAGAAAATGTACCATGTGTCGTTTTACATTTCGTGAGTCTACGCATGGACTGTTCTTTGCCTCCAGTCCTGTATGTATGATTCATCCTCTCATAATATTGTGCTAAAGAATGCGGTAAATGTCCCTTGTGTAAATCATATTCAAAGGTCGATACTGCAAGTTTATGCAGATCAAAAACATCTTATACTCTTAGACGGAAAAATGTATTTGCTCTCATGGCCATTTTCTGTGCCAAAAGTATACAATTCAGGTGGCTTTTTTACAGCTACTTCCCCAAACTTCAATTCCATAAAGTATGTGTGATTGTATAAATAATTTATATAAAAGCATGAGAACATGTCTTTGAATATAGTATCTTAACTTAAAAAGCAAACCAATTTTGCACCTAATGCATTTATTAATAGGTTTAATTTGATCCTTCCACATCAAGGTTTCAGCAATTTGAATTCCTACGAAAGATGCTACATGTACTCTATCTATAACCGTGTCAGAAACTTTTGATACACCCTTAATTACAATGGGCTGTCTTGGTCTCCTTTAATAATCATATACTGTGTTTTCTTCAAATTTATAGTTAACTTATTATTTACAATACACCATTTTTGTACATCCTTCAATTTCCCAATTTACCTCATTCATATCAATTTCTTTTGTACCTTTAGGGAAAGTATGAAAAGTGTTTGAATCATCATCGAATAGTCTGAACTGAAAATAGTCAGTTGAGCTTGGTAGATCACTAATGTATAACAAAAACAGTATGGGTCCCAAAACTGATCCTTGTGGGACACCACTTGTAATCGTTCTATGACTGGATATTTCATCCCTGTAACACAATACCTGCGATCGGTTTCAGAGGTAATTCTGGAACCACTACAACACAATGCCTTTTAGGGTCAATCTGAAATTCACGGGCAAGGTGCCCACCTTATAATGACAGTGACACAGGCGGGGGGGGGGGGGCGGCGGTGGCGGTGTACTGAAATAGAGGCTGGATCTATATAAACGTATACATTATGTTACATGCATTACGTGGACACAATTTTCATTGTCTTTGTTTTGACTGGCAAGAGAATAACAAAATCTCCTTAATCTGTCATTCACATACGAATTGATTTTTTTTTTGTTGGGGGGGGGGGGGAGGTATTTTTACAATTCACTCCATACTTAACCAAATCTCCCTCTCTTATCTCCACGTGTGAAATTCACAGGCGCCACATTATTTTGAAGTATTTAAATCGTGATTGGCAATTGAAGACGAACCCAACAATAATAATTCCAAATAAGTGAATGCAAACCGTGGCAATTAACATTGGACAAGGATGATGTGAATTAAATTGTTCGAAATATGTGTGCTCCCCCACTCACATGTGTACCTCCTCCCCCCCCACACACACACATACACAGCTGCACATCCACACACATATATCCAAACACACACACACACACACACACACACACACACACACACACACACACACACACACACACACACACACACACACACACACACACACACACACACACACACACACACACACACACACACACACACACACACACACACACCACACACACACACACACACACACACACATGCACAGCACACCCACACACACGACACACCACACACACACACACACACACACACACACCACACATTTCACACCCCCGGAGGACAACAAACAACCACCACACACACACACACACACACACACACACACACACCACCACACCACACACACACACACACACACACACACACACACAACAACCCCATGCATACAATACATTACATACATACACGGGGGGAATAATCTAGTTGGCTGTGAGAGAAAAATCACAGGTGCGGGACACAAACAAGAAGTGACACATGGTTGTGTAGAAGCTTAACTTTTGTGTGTCATGTCATATAAATACGTATACAATATGAATATATATAGAAATTATAACATTCTGATATAATTTATTAGTAAATACATACTTATTACCATTAGACCATGGAACAATACGATTGTTTAGAGTCGCGATAGGTTAAAAAATTATGATTTGAAAAACAATGCAAACAGTGGTGGAGTAAATCCTTTGTTCCTACACGCGGAGACACACACTCTTGAGTTACATAGTTATTTAAGGTTAAAATAATTTACAATTTTATTGCATTTGTAATCCCCTTACGGTTTATCTCTTTATGCACCAGGGCCAAACTCTATTCACTTTCATTCAAGTATTCTTTACATCCATTCATTTATTCACTCGTTCATCTTTCTTTCCATTGATACCTCCATTACATCCTTTGAAAAGTTTCTGCCGTAGATATGATACACAGAAAGAAAAACTCAGAAGACATTTACATTTTATTCAAACAACACACCCCCCCCGAAAAAATATAATTATATATATATTACTGTATATAACTAAACATATCTTTCAGCATTGAAACGCAGTTACATATGAACAAACAAACGCATTTGAAGTCTAAGTCTATGCCCCTTACGTTGTGTCGCAATCATGTCATAACAGTATTTTGCAAAGAGCAGTGTTTTTTTTTATATATATACAAGTATTTGCACATTTTTGAGACAATCATCATACAAATAAATCGATAATAAAGAGCGCCTTTTATTTGTGCAGCATAATGCGGCATTAGAATAAACTGTTACAGCTACATGTACCGTTACAGTACATTGTAAAAACAAATCCTACGCTAATTCAAGTTAATTTCTACAATGAAGAAAAAAGTTTTTAACCTGGTCTTAAACTTGTTAACAGAAACTTGACTGTCTTCAAACAAATAAGAGCATTATTTTCAATTAGTTCTATCTGACGGAGGCGTGTGATGATTCATTTCTAGAAGTTTCTTTGTATACTGGTAACATTCCAACATGATTGTTTTGAATACTTAATCGTTTAAAGGCTTAAAATATGAACTTTTCTTTCACTCTACGTAACCATGCCAACTCTTTAGTTGGAATGCCAATTAAACAATGTGCTGACTATAGCCTAATCTAGCACCATGAATTTTTGTACCCTTTGCCCGTTTGTTATGCGTCGATTTTAACCCCCACATAGATCTTACTGATTATTTTCGAGGAGTCCTAGTACCGTTGTTTTTATATTTACCAGATGCGCCCTAGGAATGTGCTGTGGCAATGGTCCACTGTACCGTTCGAACATCATAGCATACATAATATAAAACAAACTAAATAAAATGATAAACTGTTAATCAAGAAAATGTGTTTATGACTATGAACCGATTAATCGTGATCAATCATTAACGTTATGACGCGAGTGTGCGACGTGAAGTTTTACTCTGTGATCGAAACGCAGAGCCGGAAAAGCCACCTGGATTTTTCAAGAGAAATTTGTATTTTACGACTAAAATGGACTAAAACTAATAGTTTTAGCTGTTATGTCCATGGATTATTGCTACAGTCTGCGTAAGCTTAACAATAGATAACTGTCGCTCTCTAAATTCTCAGTCTGCGTATTTATATCGCACCTATAATCATTGCGTTATTGCTTCAATTAGATACGGCACGAGTTTCGTTTTGCTTGATATATAACGGCCAATAAAACTCCTGTTTTTCTTCTCGCAAAAAACGTTCTCTTTCAAGGCGTAGGCTGGTTTGGGCATGGCCGGACGGTGTCAGCATCCTTTGGGGAGCGTGGAACGGGGAGCGGTGCACATCTCAGGGAAGTGGTAGACTAAAAAGTTGAGGAAAATCAGGCCGTTGAAGCCAGGAAAAGCGTGGCTTCGCAAATTCTTTTTTGCTTACCAGGAGCGGAAGCTCTATGGCTCTAGCGCGGGGGGGGGGGCCGGGTGCCACGTGCCTCCCTGTGCACCCCCCATCCCCAGCTACCGCCCTTGTCTTCATAATATTCTTTCTTCTTTCATACTGGTCGATGTATACCTTACAGAGGGGGTGGGGTAGGGGCAGGGGGGCAAGTAATGAACATTGACGGGCGATTTGCACTGTTTTGTGCAAAATTTCGCCCTCCCCCCCCATTATTTTCTTGATTTGGCAAAGTATTTTGGGCGTTTTTTTTTTGGGGGGGGGAGGCAATAAATTGCTCTTCGTTCGTCGGACACCCCGCCCCCGGCACTGTCTGATGCTGTTTAGGCATGCAATTTGCTATGCTTAAAAAAAAATGGCTGGCTTTTTTCTTCAACGGAATTTATCCTCTT
>JZLH01S0068609.1:11590-27200 GCA_001188425.1 Eucidaris tribuloides
ATTTTGTATAACTAAATATTTTTGCCGTCAAATATGCATAAGAATTGCAAGCTGATTGCCTGTTTGTATGAAATATACACATATATTTATGGCGTTGTATAACTGTATAATTCATTTTCCCTAAAACCTCCTCATTGTTTTCTTTGCGAACAATGATTTCACGTTACACAGTAATAGTAGTGATGGATTTCAGCCCTAGTGGCAGGCTACAGTGCAGAAGTGACTCTCAAAAATTGTGAAGTGAAAAGTGCCCACTTTGGTTGATTAGAAAGTACTCGCACATGATGCTTGCAGCAACGTCTAGAGCATTAGTCTAGCTTTCAAAAACCTGTTAATTTTGTTCAATTTGCTTGTCTTAATCTTGAGATATCTTTATTTAAATAGGAAAGGGTGAAATCACAATTTTGCCACTTTACTACAATCCCTTGTAAAGTGAACAATTGTGATTCCACCTTTTGTTATTTACAAGATATCTCGAGATTAAAAATAGTGAATTGAACAGAACAAAATGGCAATTGGAAGCTAAGCTTTTCCTTGACGTTGGAGTAAGCGTCATGACACAAGAAGTACTTTGTAATTTGCCAAGGGGGCGCTTTTTACTTGCACAAATTTTTCAAGACATGCTGCTAGTACTTTCAAAAATTGTACAAGTAAAAGCGCCCTCTCTGACAGTTTTAAAATAGTCTTGTGACATAATATTTGCATCAACGTTAAGGACAAAGTCTTAGCTTTCAAATGTGGTTATCTATTCAAATTGCTTGTTTTTGATCTCTAGATTTCTTGTAAACAACAAAAGGTGGAATCACAATTGTGTCAGCTTTTACGGGACGAAGGCCTGATGCCTATAATTGACTGTAGTAAAGCGGCACATTGCGATTTTACCTTTTCGTTGATTAACTGAAACATATCTGTGGATTAATACGAGCAAACTGAACCAGAATAAACGGCATTTGAAAGCTATGACTATGCCCTGATGGTAATGTAAGCAGTATGTCACAAAATTGTTCTTCTCATTACCAAAGAGGGCGCTTTCAACTTGCACAATTATTTTTGAGGACACACTGTATATACTCTGTATGTTTATGTCGTTTTTCGATTGATTTATAATGTTTCTACGCGTAAAATCATCCTGTATATTTTACTTAATTTAATTTGTTTTTAGTGTTTTTGTAGCTTCCACTTAATAAAGCTAGCTCTCCCAAGGGGCCTGCCATGATACAAAAAACAAATACAATATAAATAACAATTTACAATACTATTTACAAAAGTATAGTTATATTCACGTTAAATTAAATTAATACTATTTGGATTCGAAATGTATTGGCAACCCGAGAAGATAATTAGAAATATTAAAAAGATGCCTTAATAAATCGAAATAAAAAAATTGCACCAAAAGTTATGTAGAAAAATAAGCAAAGTTCAAAATTTAATGTTAAAACTGAATGAGATTATATTTGTAAATCAGTTATTTAAAAAATTAAGAGTAAGAGTTAAGGTTCTTGCTTTTTGTTTGAAATATATGTTATGTCCTTATGTGATGGATAAATAACGTCGTCCCAGACCGGGCTGCAACGTTAGGGGTACGCAATAGTAAAAACAAGATTTTGAAATAGATTTTGTATTTTAAATGTGATAGTGTTGGCATGTCAATGAATACGGTCTGGGTATTAGAAACTAACATGTGAAACGTGCCGTGTATATATTTAGTTTGTAAACGATTGAAACAATATATTAATGTTGCATTTAACTTTTTACTGATGCAATTACTACTGTATTTTTATATATACTATTACTATGTACTGTGCTGTTGTATAAAGCAGAATTGTGAAGTTTGATAATGTTTTACATGGTGTTTGGAAAGCAGCAATACAACATACCCTCTCACGTGGACTGATAAATTTAGCTTTATATTATTATTTATATCGTCACGTGTTCACAAGGCAATATACAACACGTATGAAAATAGAAACCTCCCCATATGCTTACCTCAACAACACAACGTTTCTGCACCCCCCTCCCCTCGATTGTTAGAAATTAATATTTTTTTTCGATTTGTTAGCATTTTTATTCATTGTGTAATCAGAGGATAAATAGCCACATAATTAATACTGCTATAATGACTTACATTTTTTATAATACTAAAACATGTATCACCCTTTTTGCTGTTTATAACATCAAAGACATTTGAAAACTAGACTATGCTCTTTACCTTCATGTAAGCGCCATGTCACAACAACATTTTTAATGTCAAAGAGGCGCTTTTTACTTGCACATTTGTTAGACATCCGTGGCATACTAAAAAAAGTACAAGGTGAAAAACGCCCTCTTTGACAGTTAGAATATACTTCTTGTGCACATTCTTTTCGTCAACTCCAAGGACAAAGTCTTAGCTTTCAAATGCTGTTTGTTCTGTTCAATTTGTTTGTTTAATCTCGAAGATATGTGTTAGTTAACAAAAAGGGTATATCACAATAATGTTCAGTTTTACTGGAAGAGGGGTTGCGTACAATCATTGACTGTAGTGAAAGTGGTACATTTGCACTTTCACCCTTTCTTGTTAACTGCACTATCTCAGGATTAAAGGTCAGTGACATGATTGGCGAACACTGAAAATGCCTCAAGAACCAAATGAATTGAAAATGCATACCAACTATCCACCAGTTGGCAGTGGATCTCCCAGCTGGAAGGATTTGTCTCTAACATTCTTTAGTTAAGGCGAATCAAGCATGAACATTAATTCTATCGGATCACGATAAAAAATAGGACCCATAGAGAGCCACACTCTTAGGTTTGCCTGCCACGACGCATATTGACATCAGTTTATTCAGACTGAGTCAACGTTTGACCACAAGATTTTCACAGGAGAATCCTTGGCATAGTTTACTTGATTTTAGAGTAGTTTCAGCCCAAGTTGAGGACTACCCCCAATCATGTCATTTACTTTTAAAACAAGCAAATTGAACAAAACAAAACGGCATTTGAAAGCTAAGACTTTGCCCTCAACTGTTGACGTAACATTTATGTCACAACAGTATTCTATTAGTGACACAGAGGCGCTTTTTACTGCACAATTTTTTTAGACGCACTGTATATTGTCCTAGAGTTTTTGTAATTCTTTATTTAAAACAGAGTTGAAGAAGGGCAGAGCCCAAAATATTAAATAAAAGAAATCAAATTACAGCTACCTACGTCACGTGTGTAGTATCATTTATTCTCCAAGTTGTCATTTATTTATTCCATTTTCACACTCCCACGTCATATTTCAACAGCTGAACCCACGTGTTCACAATGTAGCGTAAAATATAGTTTGGCCAAAATTTTGTTGACTACGAATAAACTTCATTTCAGTATTTTGAGGCTCAAATTTGGGAAGTTCCCTTCCTAAAAAGGAGGTTGAATCCCACCCCTCCCACAACGTTCCCCGCTCGTCACCCTCCCTTTCACCAATGGGGTATCAGATCGAGGTCCCACTTTTCAAAAATAAATGACGTACTTGGTAGATGTTTAAAAAAACCCTGAAATTATGATCTTTGCTAACCCTGGGTGTCCACCGACATGACAAGCGCGAACAGTTTGCTCGTGGACTGTGAGCCATTGATGTAAGAAGGTTCAATTTTTCACTGTTCACGGGACGATCTACCCGCATACAGTGGAAATGGGTATTAAATCGCAAAAAAATGAGGAAAAGGGGCGGAAAACTTACTTGAAAGGGGTATGTTTTCAAATTTGAATACTTGTCTGCGTTTTTTCTCAGATGACAGGATAAATGTTTCGAGTTGAACTGAATTATTAACAACATGTTTACATATGAACATTAACAAACATGGAATATGAACATAATAACATGAAAATTATTATAGAAATAATATAACATGAAATTGAATATGATAACAATCAATCGATGAAATTGTATTATAACATGAAATATTATAAAGAATACAACGATATGTTAAGATATTACACCTCTGCATTCATATAATACATACTTATTATTAATCTTACCTAAGAATAGCAAATTGTAGTGTATTTTTAAAACAATGCCATTTATCACATGTTGTAAATGAAAAGACAAAAACATGAATAAGTATGTAGAGACATATGCCATGGGCAAAGTTCTAAAAACCAAAGAATGTTTGTTAAAGGGGAGGAAAAACAAAAGTTAGCCACAAGTCCTAGTCGTGAAATGGTTTCTCCAATCATACCTATATTACAAATGTTCATTACAAAAGTCTACCCTTCTAAAGTATTAATTCTGTCAATGTAGATTATAATAAACATAATTACTAAACTTTATTTAACAAATGATTTTTGAGATTTTTTCGAAATGAAAACTCTGTTCTTTCTTCTCGAATATTTTGGGGCAAAACTATTCCAGAACCTTTCCTACAAAAGAATAGAAAATGTACCATGTGTCGTTTTACATTTCGTGAGTCTACGCATGGACTGTTCTTTGCCTCCAGGTCCTGTATGTATTGATTCATCCTCTTCATAATATTGTGCTAAAGAATGCGCGGTAAATGTCCCTTGTGTGTAATCATATTCAAAGGCGTCGATACTGCAAGTTTAGGACGATCAAAAAACATCTATACTCTTAGACGGAAAAATGTATTTGCTCTCATGGCCATTTTCGTGTGCCAAAGTATACAATTCAGGTGGCTTTTTTACAGCTACTTCCCCAAACTTCAATTCCATAAAGTATGTGTGATTGTATAAATAATTATATAAAAGCATGAGAACATGTCTTTGAACTATAGTATCTGTAACTTAAAAAGCAAACCAATTTTGCACTAATGCATTTATTAATAGGTTTAATTTGATCCTTCCACATCAAGGTTTCAGCAATTTGAATTCCTACGAAAGATGCTACATGTACTCTATCTATAACCGTGTCATGAAACTTTTTGATACACCCTTAATTACAATGGGCTGTCTGTCTCCTTTAATAATCATATACTGTGTTTTCTTTCAAATTATAGTTAACTTATTATTTACAATACACCATTTTTGTACATCCTTCAATTTCCCCAATTTACCTCATTCATATCAATTTGCTTTTGTACCTTTAGGCGAAAGTATGAAAAGTGTCTTGAATCATCATCGAATAGTCTGAACTGAAAAATAGTCAGTTGAGCTTGGTAGATCACTAATGTATAACAAAAACAGTATGCGGTCCCAAAATGATCCTTGTGGGACACCACTTGTAATCGTTCTATGACTGGATATTTCATCCTGTAACACAATACCTGCGATCGGTTCTCAGAGGTAATTCCTGCGAACCACTACAACCACAATGCCTTTTAGGGTCAAATGCAAAACACGAGCAAGGGTGCCCACCTTATAATGACAGTGACACAGGCGGGGGGGGGGGCGGCGGTGGCGGTTGCTACTGAAATAGAGGCTGGTCTATATAAACGTTGATACATTATGTTACATGCATTACGTGCGACACAATTTTCATTGTCTTTGTTTTGACTGGCAAGAGAATAACAAAATTCTCCTTAATCTGTCATTCACATACGAATTGATTTTTTTTTGTTGGGGGGGGGGGGAGTATTTTTACAATTCACTCCATACTTAACCAAATCTCTCCTCTCTATATCTCCACGTTGTGAAATTCACACGGCGCACATTATTTGAAGTATTTAAATCTGATTGGCAATTGAAGACGAACCAACAATTAATAATTCCAAATAAGTGAATGCAAACGTGGCAATTAACATTGGACAAGGCATGATGTGAATTAAATTGTTCGAAATATGTGTGCTCCCCCAGCTCACATGTGTACCTCCTCCCCCCCACACACACACATACACAGCTGCACATCCACACACATATATCCAAACCACACACACATCACAGCACACACACACGACACACACACACACACACACACACACACACACACACACACACACACACACACACACACACACACACACACACACACACACACACACACACACACACACACACACACACACACACACACACACACACACACACACACACACACACACACACACACACACACACACACACACACACACACACACACACACACACACACACACACACACACACAAACACATGCATACATACATACATACATACACGGGGGAGATAATCTAGTTGGCTTGAGAAAAATCACAGGAGGGGACAAACAAAAGTGGCACATGTTGTTAGAAGCTTAACTTTTGTGTGTATGTATATAAATACGTATAAAATATGAATATATATAGAAATATAATCATTCTGATATAATTATATAAATACATACTTATACATAGACATGAACATACATTGTTTAGGTCGCATAGTAAAAATTATGATTTGAAAACAATGCAACAGTGGTGGAGTAAATCCTTTGTTCCTACACGGAGACCACACTCTTAGTACATGTATTTAGGTAAAATAATACAATTTTATTGCATTTGTAATCCCCTTACGGGTTTATTCTTTATGCACAGCCAAAATTATTCATTCATTCAAGTATTCTTTACATCCATTCATTTATTCACTCGTTCATTCTTTCTTTCATTGATACCTCCATACATCCTTTGAAAGTTTCTGCCGTAGATATATACACAGAAAGAAAAACTCAGAACATTACATTTTATTCAAACAACACACCCCCCCCGAAAAAATATAATATATATATATACTGTATATAACTAAACATATCTTCAGATTGAAACGAGTACATTGAACAGAACAAACGGCATTTGATAGCTAAGTCTATGCCCTTGACGTTGATGCAAGAATCATGTCATAACAGTATTTTGCAAAGAGCAGGTTTTTTTTTTATATATATACAGTATTTGCACATTTTTGAGACAATATCATAAGAATAATGATAATAAAGAGCGCTTTTATTGTGCAGCTATAATGCGCATTAGAATAAACTGTTACAGTACATGTACCGTACAGTACATGTAAAAACAAATCCTACGTAATTCAAGTTAATTTCTACAATGAAGAAAAAAGTTTTTAACCTGGTCTTAAACTTGTTAACAGAAACTGACTGTCTTACAAACAATAAGAGATTATTCAATAGTTTGATCTACGGAGGCGGTGATGATTCATTTCTAGAAGTTCTTGTATCATTACTGGTAACATTCCATGAATTGTTTTGAATATTATCGTTAAAGGCTTAAATATGAATCTTTCTTTCACTCGTAACCAATGCAACTCTCTTAGTAATGGAATGCAATTAAACAATGTGTGACATAGCCTAATCTAGCACATGAATTTTGTACCCTTTGGTTTGTTTGGTCGATTTTAACCCCCACATAGATTCTTACTATATTTTCGAGGAGTCCAGTACCGTTGTTTTTTATTTACACAGAGGCCCTGGGAAGTGTGGTGAATGGCCACTGTACCGTTGAAATCATAGATACATAATATAAACAAATAAATAAATGATAAATGTTAATCAGAAAAATGTGTTTATTGACTATGAACCGATTACATGTATAATCATTAACGTTAATGACGCGATTGCGACGTGAAGTTTTAACTTTGATCTCAAACCACGGTATGAGGGAAAGCCACCTGGATTTTTCAAGAAGAAATTTGGTATTTTACGACTAAAATGGACCTAAAACTAATAGTTTTAGCTGTTATGTGCATGGATATTGTACAGTCTGGTAAGTTAACAATAGATAACTCGCTCTCTAAATCTCAGTCTGCGTATTTATATCCACCCTATAATATTGCGTTATTGTTCAATTAGATACGGCACGAGTTTCGTTTGCTTGATTATAACGGCAATAAACTCCTGTTTTTCCTTCTGCAAAAAAAGTCTCTTCCAAGGGCGTAGGCTGGTTTGGGCATGGGGAGGTGCACATCTTGGGGAGGTGGAACGGGGAGGTGCACATCTCAGGGAAGTGGAACTAAAAGTTGAGAAAATCAGGCGTTGAAAGCAGAAAAGGTGGTGCAAATTTCTTTTTGCTTACCAGGAGCGGAACTCCTATGTCTTGGGAGGGCGGGGGGGGGGCGTGCCACGTGCTCCCTGTGCACCCCCCATCCCCAGCTACGCCCTTGTCTTCATAATATTCTTTCTTTCTTTCATACTGGTCGAAATGTATACCTTACAGAGGGGGTGGAGGTAGGGGCAGGGGGGCAAGTAAATGAACATGACGGGCGATTTGCATGTTTTGTGCAAATTTCGCCCCCCCCCATATTTTCTTGATTTTGGCAAAGTATTTTTGGGCGTTTTTTTTTTTGGGGGGGGGGAGGCAATAATGCTTTTCGTCGTCGACACCCCGCCCCCGGCATGTCTGATGCTGTTTGGCATGCAATTTGGCTAGTTAAAAAAAATGGCTGGCATTTTTTTTCAACGGAATTCGCCCCTCCTAAGATTTTACTCTGGCGCAACCCCTGGTTTATCCAATGTTTTACCGAAATTGTTGTCGTATTTCCTGGCTTCCGCACACTAAGTGACTAATCTCGTCGTCTCTGAATGTAGACACGAATATTTGGTCTCTATAATAGGCTATAATGGTCACTAGATTCCCCAAAAACTGAGATACTATAATTCCATGCTTCGCTAAAGGTTTTTATTATTTTTTCTTCTATATATCAGTATATTGTTAATTTTGAGGCATGCAAAATATAAGCAATTCGATAGGCAATATGCAATAATTTAGCCAATTTATGAATCACCTAATGTTGCGATGACACAACATCTATTATATTCATATCATATTCTGTAATCGGTATAACGTCATTAATACGTAATGTGTTTGTACCATTGCATCATTGCAGTTAATGTAATGTGAGTCTCGTTTAGATATGTACGGTATATATGTTTTATGAATGGCTATATTAAGTGACATGTATGCATTTTTATATGTATATCAGTATAGTATTTATGTACTATGTAACACTTTGTATGATGGTTACTCGATTTTGTGTGTATTGTAGTATTTTGTCTCAGTATGTCATTAGTCCGGAATTGAGTCAATGGACCTCACTCGCTTTATGTATAACTTCCCTTTATTTCAATAAAGAAATGATTGAACAACATACAAAATACTTATTGAGTTTCCCAAACACTAAAATAAATACATATGTTATATACGTCTTTGATGACGGAAACATTATTTTTAGGTGTCGAATATGACTCTCATATTCATAGCAATGACTACTTTTTGTACATTTCATCGATAAACAGCACGGCCAGCGTACTTTATACATACCGAACAAAACGTAACCGGCTGGAAAGGAGATGTAGTCTCCCTACCGTGTCACTTCAGTGGAACACCGATGTTTGTTTTCTGGAATAAACTTAATGGGTCGGACGAAAAGAATCACGAGCAACTGGTGCTATACAACAGAGGTAAAATCGATACCCTGGGGTCGGAAAGGTTCACCATGAACGAGAACTTTACTTTGACTGTCAGTGACGTCCAGGTATCTGATGAGGCGATCTACAGGTGCCAGGTGGTTACCATGGATGCAGAAGTTCTGGAAAATGTTACACAACTCACAGTAAATGGTAATTTTATTACTAATATACACTTTTAAATGATTTATACAATTAACCTGAATAGTATTTGGATTACAAATACAGGTATTATTTTTCAGTTTTTCAACTTAACAAGTATTATTTCTGCATTCTCTTTAAAACGTATACTAACATTTACTTTGTGAAACGTATGGGCTTTCAGTCACAACTTTATTTTCGAGCTATGTCGATTGGGAATGAGAAAGCCGCTTGAGGCTGTTTGTTTGTTTGTTTGTTTTTTGCATACAAAACCGTTGCAATCCGATTTGATCGACCTATTGGAGCTAGAGATAAATACATAAAAACATGTAAAGTTGAAAAATTTTGATTCATACTGTCGAATTTGTTTAAATATAAACGAGAAGTGATTTGAAAGTGGGTTATTCCTCATGTTGTGTTTTGTAAAGGTAGTCTGAGTTTTAGAGATTTGATGTAGCTTTAACCTTCTAATTCTAAATTTGGCAGAGTCCAACCATAGCAAAGATAGCTTGACAACCGTCCAACTGTACTGGTGTGAGTTTTGATCAGCGAGTATTCAATTTTTAACAAGATGATCACGAATCAGATCTGGCAGGAAGACTAGTGTAACGACTGTATAAAATCCTAATCCACTGAGCGACGGGAATACTTCAGTGCTTTCATTTAATCTTATTAATGCCCAATTGAATCGTACCTTATTTCAGCCCCAATGTTTTTGTTAGACGTAGAGATTTATGTGAATGTTTACATTATAAATAATTATAGCTCATTTGATCGACAAGTTAACTTGAGGTGTGCAAAGTCATGGATATAATCGTTAACTCTGAAGCGGTGTTCTTGACAGGTATGCTTATGTCAACAGAGGGCGACATTTGTATTTAGAAGAAAAAAAAGCATTGCAGATAGACCGAGACCAAAACCGAAACTCTGAGTTTCGAGACCAAGACATAAGTATTCAAGACCAAGCCTTTTTGCTACCGAGACTTCGAGATCACATCACTGCTCTGAAGTTTTGAGACTGAAAATAGCGCTAATAGTGTGGTATGGTACGTAATCCCGTAGGATTTTTGTGCCAAACTTGATTTTTGTTTTGCTGTTTTGGCTTCTATAGGGTCTAATCTAACAGAAATTGACGGGGTACAAATTTTCAGACCCCTCCATCATTTCCTGGTAGGGGGTCCTTTAACCCTACCAATCCCAAGCTACTTTTGCCCGTTTTGGCCCAAGGAGGCATATTGTTACTGTTCATACTTTTACATTTGTGGGCCAATTAAACTGAAATTTGGCACAGATGTTCAGAAAGTCACACTTTACAATACAACATCATCAAGATTTCTGATCGTTACCACGTCGAGCAGTATTTGTCAAAATATGATAAAAATATGGAAAATATATAAGAAAATGACAAACCACTGTTCAGTTTGGGGCCGTAATTGTGTACCTATTACTGAAAATGCATCCAATTTGAGTTATAACACATCTAAAATAATTATGGAACACATTTATTGTGTAAAGGTTACATCTTTAGTGTATTTAAAGGTCCAAATGTCACAATAATCTGGTATTAACCACATACTTGCCCTTATCCAACACAAGAGGGCGCCAGACAATTTATTGAAAATAATTGAGAATTACCTCTAAAAATCAATTTCTTGTGATTATTATTGAATGGATACATTATTCTCACTTCAGTTTTGTTCTGTAATCACTATTCACATGCAGTGGTTGTGATTTTTTTTGAAATGTGTAAATATAATTTGCCATAAAAATGATTTAATTTTATAGAAAAATTTCAAAATTTGTGATACTTTATAGATCTGTTTGACATTTGTGTTTACTCCAAACTTCAGGGGTATTTGGTCACATCTTTGTAGTTATAAACTCAAAGAGAATCCCCAAATGGATTTTTAGTACTACTTATTCATGGTTACCATGGCAACTGGGCTTGCTCATCCTCTTTTTGTTGGGAGGTTATGTGGACACAAAGTTTTGGACCCTCAAAATTGTATGTCATTGGCCGATTTTCATAATTCAAGAGTGTTTTGGAGATTTTTCTATAGATCAAAGTTTATTTTTTCACTTTCAAAGCAGTGTAAGAAGTGTACTTTTCCAATTTTTGGTGCAGTAGTTGGGGTTAACCCCCCCCCCTCCCCAATCCCCTCCATCCATCCCCAACAGACCTCTGTGCCAAAGTCATGATGACATCCCCATAATAAATCTGCTCTTTTCTCAATCAAGGCACAAACATACAGAAACAGACATATTAACAAAATTCCACTACTGTTGGGAGGGGGGCCTTGGTCCACCCAAAGGCCCCAAAGTGCTACTTATTTATGGTTGCCATGGCAACTGGGCTCGCTCATTTTTTCGTGAGAATGCAGGTGTGGTCACCCATTTTTAATTTTCAAAATTGAATGTTAGTGGCCGAATTTCATAATTCCAGAGTGTTTTCGAGATTTTTATATTGATCAAATTTGATTTTTACTTTTAAAGCAGTACAAGAAGTGTCCTTTTTTTAACTTTTGATGCAGTACCTGTAGCTGGGGTCCCCCCCCCTCCCCGATCCCTCCACCCTGCCCCAACGGACCTCTGTGCCAAAGTCATGATTACATACCCCATAATCAAAAATTAAATTCTGCTCTTCCCCCCCCCATGAATACAATTTATTCCAGTAATCAGCACAATGCAATGAAGAAAGCAGAAAGTGATGTTCACAATGACATTTATGCATTGTTACCATGGCAACAGAGTGTGTTCAATCTGTTTTAGGAGGAGGAGTGTCACTCATTTTGGGGACCCCAAACTGAATGTTAACACCCGATTTTTATAATTCAAGAATGTTCGGGAGATTTTTTTTTTGGGGTTAGATCTACATTAATTTATTTCACATTCAAAGCATCAAGAAGTGTTTATTTCTGACTTTGATTCAGTAGGTGGGGGTCTCTCTTCACACTTGACCCCCACCATCCACCGCGACGGACACATGTGTAAGTCATGATTACATTCCTGGCAATGATTATGCTCTTTCCTCAACCAATTAATTTGTACCATGATTTTGCAGATGAAGGAAAGATCACGTAGAAACATTTATACACAAACACTTAAACAATAAATCACTTGTGCACGGAGGGGGATCATGGTCACACCACTATATTCATTTGTTCGTGTGCTTGTGTGTGTGTGTGTGTGAGTGTGTGTGTGTGTGTGTGTGTGTGTGTGTGTGTGTGTGTGTGTGTGTGTGTGTGTGTGTGTGTGTGTGTGTGTGTGTGTGTGTGTGTGTGTGTGTTTGATCTCATTATCGCATTTGGAGAATCCTGAAATGAATTTTGATTTTTTATATTTGGGTTGAAATTTATTAGGGGTCAAGGTCAAAGGTCAATTGGTTTTCCTTAAATTTTCCAGAGTACAGCCAGGCCAGTGGTGCCAATGGTATTATGGAATGGTACAAGAGTATGTAATGGGCATTATAATATTTTCTCAAAATATGAAGGTGAAATTGATGAAAGGTCTTTTACAGTCACTGAATTTTAAGTATTCTTGTGACAAATAAGGGAGAGTAACATTGCATGTTTCTTTCAGATTGTTTTATATCCAATTGCGCCAGAAACTGCAATTGGAGGATGGAGGGTGGGGGGGGGGGTAACCCCAGCTACTGCACCAAAAATCGAAAAATGACACTTCATATATTGCTTTTTCCACTGCTCAACGTGGTAACTATCAGAAGTGTTGATGGTATTGTATTGTAAAGTGTGACTTTTTGAACATCTGTGCCAAATTTCAGTTTAATTGGCCCACAAATGTAGAAATTGCGAACAGGATCAATATGCCTCCTAGGCAAAAACGGGTCAAAATAGCTTGGGATTGGTAGGGATAAAGGACCCCCTACCAGGAAATGATGGAGGGGTCTGAAAATTTGTACCCCGTCAATTTCTGATAGATTAGACCCTATAGAAGCCAAAAACAGCAAAAAAATCAATTTTGGCACAAAAATCCTACGGGAGCTATATACTGGACATACGATACCACACTATAAAGTCATAGCTTTTTTACAGTCAGTATTAACGATCCTCTTCTCAAAGTCCTTCCTGTTATCAAACGACGATACTTGTTCACATATTGACCGCGTATCTATAAATTGTTTGCGTTTTTTAAACTAATGTACTAACTACCCAAAGTGCAGTGCTGTAGCAGCCGCCCCCCCACCGAAAAAAAATACAAAAATCAGCGGGAAAGTCGACCAAATCACCGACAAAAACGGAAAGGAAAGGACGCATGTTTTGGCTTTAACTAACGGGATTTGTTTTTGGCTCTGACCCCCCCCCCCGCCCCGATAACAGGCACCTGTTACGCCGCTGCCAACGTGGCAACATGAGTTATTCTTTGATATGTCATCTCTATGAAGCGGTAATTAACACAAGGGACCCATTTGCCACGTTTTACTGTCCGATATTCTCTTAATTAAAGAGCCTCTGACCGTATTTTCATCAAACAAAATTTTAAATGGCTTCGTAAGATTACTCACGTTATCGCGTTACGGTGCAATCATCATGTGTTGAGTCCACTTGTAGATTAAACGCGTCTAAACTACAAAGTGTAGTGTCAACATTTCGTTGTTTTGCCCAAGAGTAACTCGCAAAAGTTTTATAGTTGCATGTTTTTGACTAGGTGACGCGAGTCTTTATGATATTTCTCTTGTTTTCATTTATTTAAGTGCAAGTTAATGAGTCTAATTAATGTTGACAAAGTTACGCCGACGACCGAAACGGGAGACAAAGCTACAAAAATGTCTCTAACTTAATACTAGTACTTCCTGCCAGATAAATTGTTGGAATCTAAAGGATAACTTATGTTTCTCTGATTCAAAATCAAAGTCTTATATCAATTAGACCAATTCTGTCATTTTCTGAAGGTAAGGTTTTAAAGCTCCGGCTTTTTCCAAAGTCAACACACAATTGTTCAATGTTCTTTGATATTATTATTATAATTATCATTACTATTATTATTATTACTATTATTATTATTATTATCATTATTATTATCATTATTATTATCATTATTATTATTATTATTATTATTATTATTATTATTATTACTATTATTATTATTATTATTATTTTCAATGTAACAATTGGTTAGCGTGAACGTGAAGAAACTTGTCTATTCATGCTCTAACCTGGTATATTTCAAGAAAATGTAGGGTCACGTTTCCGAACACTTTCCGAACACACGTAACGTGATATTGCGCCATAACGCGAACGTGATGTGATTTAGTAACAAACAAAGATAACTTTCTCATTTTAACTGAAACGCTAAAAAATTGCAGGGCTTAGTACATGCTTGATAACGATTACACGTTGTTACATTGTAACTTACAAACCGCTAATACGATTTTAATCAAACGTGGGCTATGTTTGTACTACAATGAATGATGAACTAAATAGATTTGGGGGTCTGAAGGTCAAGAGTTAAACTTCATGTGGTCTAAGTACACTGCTGACACCCGCTCGTTACAATAATAACTGAACTTCTCTTGAAAGGCTTTTAATTTATTTTGTTGTGTATATGTCAAAACCAATGTCACGGACGTTCTAAATGCTAACCCCCAACAAATAATGGGACGTTTTCTGAACACTCTACAAAAGTTCCAACTAGGTTTTTTGGAGTTTCGTAAAAAGGTTTTTTGTTGAAGGTTTTGGACAACCATAAAACGTTTAATTGAACCTTTGTAAAACGTTTGTTAAACTTTATTAAAACCAATAAAAAAATATGCATTTGCTTTCCAGTCTAATGACCTGCAGAAACCTTTAAATGGTTTGAAAACATTTTAAGAAGGTTCAGAAAACCTTTTAAGAACGTTAAAAAAAGTAATGTTGACGGTTTAGAAACATTTCGCGAAAGAATCACTTTTTGTTAATGATCTAGCTTAAATGTTCCTTTTTTTAAGTGCTTCTCCAACTTTCCTGCTTTAATTGCCAATTTCTTTTCCTCTTCAATAAAATCTGGGATATTTCTTCGTATTTTAACCCTGGAGGGTAACACACCCTCACTTCCAGATTTAAAAATTGTATATTTCACTAAGATTATCAAAGTGTTCACACACACACACACACACACACACACACA
>JZLH01S0068620.1:24941-49058 GCA_001188425.1 Eucidaris tribuloides
GGGCGATCAGACAACAATTTTGTCAGTGATATTCCACAAAGTATTGCATTCTCATGCTAGACATCAAAGAGTAACATTAAAGTGATAGGCTAACATTGTGGAGCTTCAATTTAAAAAATTGTCAAACTTTGATATCTGAGCTACATAATAGTGTTCAAATAGACAAATAAACACCCTAGAATACAAAAGTTTGGAAAGTTACACTGCCAATGGCAGGTTATACATGAATAAACAATAAAACTCGGGGCGAGTTTTATTAACCTAGGTGTACACACAGTAAGTCTATGGGAGGAAATGGGCAAGTGAATCTGGTCAACTTACGATTTTCACTTTTTTAAAGCACTAAATAATCAATTTGAAATACAATTTTTTCAGGGCTTCATTTTTAGACCTCATCAAAGACACTGGTAGCATGGGGAATCATGCGGCTCAGATTTTTTTAACTGTGGTAAATGTTAGCCAATACCTTTAAACGTACACACACACACACACACACACACACACACACACACACATACGTACTACGTACACTACACACACACACACACACACACACACACACACACACACACACACACACACACACACACACACACACACACACACACACACACACACACACACACACACACACACACACACACACACACACACACACACACACACACACACACACACACACACACACACACACACACACCACCGCGCACACCCCCCCCACCCCACACACACACACCCACAGGAGTACAATTATAATAGACATGGTCAGAACTTTGAACCGCAATGGTTCATTAAAGTTGAATAAGTTATTCTACGTATTTCGATCAAACAATATGTGTCAAAAATACGTTACATTGGAAAAAAAAAACAATGCAGTAAAAATTGCATTAAAGCCACTGGCTAACATTTACCACAGTTAAAAAAATGTGAGCTCCACAATCCCCCACGCTCCAAGTGTCTTTGATAAGGTCTAAAAATGAACCCCTGAAAAAAAATTGTATTTCAAAACGGTTATTAAGTGCTTTGAAAAAGTGAAAATCGTAAGTTGACCGGATTCACATGCCCAGTTCCTCCCATAGATTTACCGTGTGTAGATCTAGGCTATTTTTACTCGCCCCGAGTATTAATTGTTTATTCATTTATATGTTGCCAGTGTCAGCATAAATTTCCAAACTTTTGTATTTTAGGGTGTTTTTTTGTCCAGTTGAATACTACTATGTAGCTCAGATATCAAAGTTTGACAATTTTTTAAATTGAAGCTCCACAATGTTAGCCTATCACTTTAACACACGTTCGTATCATGCTACATGATATAACAGAAACCACCGAGAATTATTATGCAGCACATCCAGTTGCATGGTTCAGGGTAATTAGGCCTACTGTAAACTCGAAAGTGTGCCAACATTATTTCTTACGAATGAGGAAAACCAGGGGCGCCGGGGTGGGGGAGAGGGCAGGGCGGCCCCCTATTGTTTTTTCTAATTGATGAAAATCAGGGTATTTTTTAAAGTATTTTCCGAACGTTTTGCCCCTCATAAGATGTTTGCTGTTGGCTGGCGGGAAAATGTGGTCATGAAGAAAAATATCCCGAACCCCCCCTCCCTCCCTCCCTCCCCCCCTCTTATAAGCGAGTTGTCATTAGCTAGCGGGAAAATTCCCGAAAAAAATATATATTTTCGGGATTTATTCGCTATGAGCCCCCACCCCACCTCCTATTTGAGTTTGTGCTCTCTGGCGGAAAAATTTGGCCTTGAAAAAAATTTCTAGACGGACTTCACCCCCAAGTTTTTACCCTGCCACTGCCCCTGGGGAAAACCGATTGTCAAGGGGATTTCCACCAGTCCTCCATTGTCTTTTACATGACACTTCACGAATCTGTATGTGAAAATGATTTATATTTTGCTATTGTGGCTTTCACATATAAATAAGGTCCATTAATGTCCTAGAGTACTTTATTGTTTTCACTTTCATGAAATTACTGGAGCTAAAATGTCTCGAAGTTTTGTCGTATAGGCAATACATTATAGTTATATCTGTTCATATAATAATCACAAATTTGCCATTCAAATCAATCTTGGACAGATTTGTTTTTTTTTCTACTCGTTTTATGACTTTAAATTTTAATGCAATATTTGCCGCATCTTGTGGAAATGATATTAATTTCACTCAAAGCATTTTTATTTGGCTATCCCTCTTCAAAATAAATCAACCTATTCATCAAACGAATGTGTTACTGTCAATGATGTTCTCGAGGATGGGAAAACCAAGACCAAGGCCAGATTGCCCGAGGCCAAGGCCACAGTCAAGACCTGGATGAATGCAGCCAAGGAAAAGGCAAGGCTGACATAGGGACTTGCATTTATCCTTTCAGACTAAGTTAGCCACTGAATAACTACAATACAGACAGAATTGATTAATAGAAACAACCTCCCCCCCCCACCCCCAAATTTAGGAATTTCTATTGGCCTTGGACATTCTGTGGACATTCTTTTGAACTTATACAGACAATGTATGGAAAATTATATAACTGTATCAATGCCAATGATGACATCATCTCAACTGTGTCATTCATAACACTATCATTGTATATTCATCATCATCATCATCATCATCATCATCGTAATATCTTTATCATCATCATCAGCAGCAGCAGCAGCATTATCAAAAACATCATTATTGAAATTTCTGTTTTTATCATCATCTTAATCACCATCATCATCATCATCATCATCGTCATCATCATCACCATCATTATCATCATAATCATCATAATCATCATATCTTTAACCTTTCCTATCAAAGCTATAACTGTATGTGTCGTGCATCTGCAACATGTCGATCAAACACGTTAGCCCCACAGCAAGAAAATAAGTCATGATTATAATGATGGTGATGATGACGATGATGATGGTGACGATAGTGATGACGATGGTGGTGGTGATGATGATTATGATGTGGTAATCATGATGGTGATGGTGATGATGTTGATGATGATGACGATGATGATTATGATGATGATGTTCTTTGCTCAAATCATAAACGGAGTTTAAACTCTTTCAGATGAAGTAGATGACTTGTTTAGTTACTGAGCCATTAAGAGTTTTCATTTTCTACAGTGCATGCATTTGGAGTCATTTTGAGAAAATATTCATCCTTATCCGAAAAACGTAAGCTTATCCACGAGAGAACTCGGATTGGCTCGAACTCACGTTCTTCTGATTAATTTATGTTGGTACCAGTAATCCAAGGACTATAGATCCAAGCAAAGGCATACACAGGATCTTTTCAAGGGGAGGGGGGTTATCGTCCAAAATTGAGTAACAAGTAAAAAAAAAAGTGATTTTCTCGGTCAAGAGAACCAGCTTGGCGCTCCAAAATGCAGCGATAAACAAGGGGGAACTTGTTCCACTACGTGGTCATCAGGTCCGACGGCAAGCATTTCCTCTATTCTAAAAGGGGTGTTTTCTGAGGGAAAATGGGATGTTATCTAGCAAAAAGGATATTTGAAATGTCGCTTGTGTCGGTAAATCAGGCGAAAAACCTACCCTTTCCTGTTTTTTTTTCTCTCTTATGCCGTTTTCACTTCACAAACCAAGTTGTTTTTCTCAAGCCATTGATTTGCGTTTTATTCTCCAGGACTTTGTTGTTTGTATTAACTTTATCAATAAAATCACATTTGTGTCTTACTTATTAATAAACAGCACGGTCGACCGACTTCATACATACCGATCCACACGTGACTGGTTGGAAAGGAGATGAAGTGTCCCTACCGTGTCACTTCAGTGGCGAACCTCGTTTTGTCTTCTGGAATAAACTCAATGGATCGGACGAAGAGAATTACGAGCAATTGGTACGATTCGACCGAGAAACAATTGACACCGTGGGGTCGGAAAGGTTCAGCATGAACGAGAACTTTACGCTGACTGTCAGTGACGTCCAGGTAGCTGATGAGACGATCTACAGGTGCCAGGTGGCTACCATGGATGCTGAAGTTCTGGAAAATGTTACACAACTTACAGTGAATGGTAACTTTGTCAGTACTGTATCGAGTTTATATGTGAATGCTCAGTATAGCTGGGTTAGTAATAGTTGTCATTTAAGTTTAGTCCAGTGGGGGATTTTTTTCACCGCCAAATTTTAGTCGTCCACGCCCAAACAACCAACATCTGAAGGGGGAGGGAAGATATTTTCCGAAAACACTACTCCAGCCCCCTATTTTTATTACTCTCTTTAACTGTCCAGACATTTCAATGTTTGCAATATACGAAGGGTGCTGCGGCCCTTTTGGATCTGTTTACTACTTATTTGACAGCTCCACATGTCTTCTCTTTCTTGCTTGTTTCAATCAGCCCGTCCACAGCAGCCCATCATCCACATACCGAACTGTGCCAGCGATATCGATAAGGCTGAAAACTACAATCAGCCGACCCGTTGTACCTACAAAGCCTCGCGTAGATACCCCAACTTTCTCCTGAACTGTGCAGTGAAAGGATTCAAGCCAAATATTACACTGACTTGGTCAACAGTAGGAGAACAACTCAGCCTGTTTGATAAAACGTTTAAACGCCAAACCGATGGCACCTACGCCATGAAAGTTACGATCAGTGTTGGCGCCGAAGAGTTGACGGACCAGACTTTTACCTGTAAGGCCGAAGGACTGGCTGTCGGTGGGACAGCCACGGCTACAGTGTTCGTGCCATCCCTTTCGACGCCAAGGGCACCAGGTACGTATCTTGTTGGCAAGATTAAGTTATTACACTTAAGTATCGAAATATTATACAGCTAGCTGCCTCGGTACTTCAGCCCGGCGCTTACGCAACTTTTTAATTCTGTGTTTTTTTCCCCCAAATCTCCATATCCCCAATCCCCCGCCCCATCTTCCCTACCCCCTCTTTTCTCACTCTTACCTCCTTATCCCACTCTTATTCCCCCTGTAATCCTCCTTCTTGTTCCATCTCCTCTTCCTCTTTTATTCCCCCTTACTTCTCCTCATAGACGTATTCCAAATCTTATTTCCCTCTTTATTCCCCTAATATTCACCCTTCTCAAATCTCCCTTAACCCCTATTCTTCGTCTGACCTCTTTTTATTCCCTGTCATTCCCTCTTACTCCCTTCTAATTTGACCGCTTATCATCCCCCATATTGTTTCCTCATAGTGGTATCCCCCTGCTATTCCCTCTCTTCTTCGCTCACAAATCCCCCTTTTATTTCTTTATTTTTTTCACTGTATTTCCAGCTTTATTTTCAATTAATGTCCTCTGAATATCACCCCTTAATTTCCTCTTCTATTTCCTTAAACCTTACCTTAACCCCATCCCCTCATATTCCCCCTAATATTCCCCCTCTTATGCCCCTTATCCCCCCTCTTCCCTTCTCATACCCCTCTTATCTTATTCCCTCTCTTATTCCTCTGATGCCCCTTAATTACCTTCTTAATTCCCCTTTAATTTTTTCCTTAACCATTACTTTCCTTCCTGACTGGCCCCTAAAATCCCCACGTTTCCCCCCCTCTTATCCAACCTAGCCCTTACCCCTTCTTATTCTGTCTCATTTCACATCGCCTTGTATTATCTTTAAGGTATCTATCGTCAAAATCATTTCATTTTTCAGCAGCCTGTTTTCTTGCAAATTTTGCAAACGGTAATTATTTTCACCCTTTCCATTCATTTTATGTTGTACAAAATATCTCCCCCTTTTTTTTTACTGTTGGGTCGTTAAGTGTACCTACAGCTCTGATCACTATACGCACAGACAGCGCGCTGCAGCGTGCCGCTGCTCGCATCTCTCAGATACACCATACACAACTACACCATTCTCCAGGGCCATACTCGAAAATGTAATGTAATGACTTCTGCGAGCCCCTCGCAGCTGGGAGTATAGGAAAAGCCCCCCCCCCCTTTTCAGCAAATAAGACAATAGTTCTTACATGTAAGACTTCAGGATAAAGAATTATATTAGATGACTTATACAGTTACGAAGATGTGATTGGTCCACAGCTCGTCACATGATACGGTTTCCGAGAAACTTAAATGTTATATATTACCAGCCGTTTATATCTTACCAACTGGTCAAATGAATATATTTTTCGAATGTCTGTCGCCCTCTTACTGTTCAATACCACCAATGCGTGTGTGTGTGTTGGCTATGGAGAAAACTTCACCGTGCAGCGTAAACCGCTGAAAGTAACCTTTTCCCTTTAAAAGAGACATAATTAGTCGAATTGATATTTACCTTCCAATAGGAAATAAAGAAAAGTAATTTGTCTTTCAGATTCATACAAATTTACTGGCAGGCATTATTGATTTAGTGTCATTTTTGCAACATTTGTCCATTTTGCGGCCATCGGTGTAACTTTCAGCCAACACTATGAGACGCGCGTAACGTCACTCCGTGTTGTGTAATCGATAGTGCAATCGGTATCGTCCGCTAAACTGAGATTGGGGTTGGAGCTCGGTTTAGCAGACGATTTTCTTTCCTCAACACCAACACCGAACTTGAAATCACCCATATTAGCGTAATCAAGGCCATCTAATATAACAGATGTCAACCGTTTAAGTAACAATCTTTGGATTGTAAGGGGAAATATTTTCCCTCGTGATCATATTCTCAATTGGGAAAATAAATCACAACCTCTGCTGGGAAATCGATCTGTTCATCAATGTTTTAATTGAGAAAATCAACAAATCTACTACTACTACTACTACTACTACTACTACTACTACTACTACTACTACTTCTACATGAACTACTACTACTACTGCTACTACTACTATTCCATTTTGACTACTACTACTTCCCCCTGTAATATACCACTGTATTACTGTTTGCTACAACTCCTGCTACCTTTTCGACTACTACTACTACTACTACTACTACTACTACTACCACCACTACTACTACTACTTTTACTACTACTAATTCTAAATCAACTACTACTACTACTACACCTACTTCTACTACTACAACTTGTACTACCACTTTTGCTACTTGGTACTGTTACATTATTGAAATAACCTATTTTTCCTCTTGTTGAAATTGTGTGTAGTGTCCGACCCACGAAGTCTTTCAGATGGAGGGAAAGCAGGCATTGCCGTAGTAGTGGTCGTACTCATTGTTGCTGTAGCAATACTTATCCCATTGACAGGTAACTCTGCATGATATTTCCTCCTTCATCCATCTTATGAATCGTCTTTTTCCTACTTCAATTCATTTCCTCCTCCTTCTACTTATAATATTTCTTCTTCTTGTTCCTGTTCTTCTTGTTCTCCTTGTTCTCCTTGTTCTTCTTGTTCTTGCTCTTCTTCTTCTTCTTCTTCTTCTTCTTCTTCTTTTTCTTCTTCTTCTTCTTCTTCTTCTTCTTCTTCTTCTTCTTCTTCTTCTTCTTCTTCTTCTCTTCCTCCTTCTTCATCTTATGAATATCATAATCACATTAAATGCAGATCTTAATTATAATTACCACCATGGTGTATATTAAACGAATATCTGTGAAAATGTTCAAATTCGTGTTGCAGATAAAACTTATGCTTAAAACAAAGCTAACATACTCCTTCCGAATTAAACAGCTTTAAATTTGGAGTCACATTTTCTAATCGAACATTCGCAGACACATTTGAAGTCATTTCCCCAGGTAAATACATGGATAAGAATTCCATTTGGTGCTAGTTCGTAATTGGTGGAACTGTATATGTCCCAAAACAATTGCTCATCTTTATGCAGTTTATCTGTTAAACTATTCTTTGCGACTAGAATGGCACCAAGATCATTAATATTTGTCAGGCAATTTTTAATTTAGCGCTATTTTTATCAATCAATGTAAATTCTCATTCGCACGCCAGTTTACGTTTAGTCTCATTTAGGGACGCTATCAATAAGGCAAATTGTTAACGCCTTCCCGCAAGAAATGCTGAAACAAATAGTTTGCAGAATTGACTCTAAAATGAAAATTACATAACAAAACTTGATGATCTGAGTGTAATATTGCTCAGAAAAGAACACACTATTAGATGATGGGCTGCCGAGCATGAGCTCTTTTCAGTAGTACATCAAGAAAATACAAACATTCCAAACATATCGTCGACGGTCATCGGAACCGATGTATCGCGATACGACAGTGCGAAACTCATTTCAGAAAAAAAATCGACTTCAAAATTTACTATAATTGCCACTTTTTGTCCCAAGCATTACAAGATGTCCATTGCTATACATGGTAGGAAAGACTAAGAAAATTGCTTAACATTGATAACTTTATTTTTACACAGAATCAAGAATCAGAGAAAATATCGCAAAAGAGCTACATGCTTTTAATTTCGGAGGGAGTTCAACAACGCTGACCGCATTTTCAATACGCGCGATCAAGCAAACCGTCGTATCTCTCTTTCACGTGCAAAGTCAATGCAGCGCGTATGCTGACCGCGTATTTGCATATTAAGTGCGCGCAGTTGTTGTTTGCTGTGCTACAGCACACGTTTCCAATGGGATTTGCGCATTTTATCAAAAATTTTTATGGCTTCGCCTTTAAAATCCCCACATATCTCAAAAAAATAAGATAAATTGCTGCCTAAAAATTTAACCATGTATAGAGTAGGACTTGTACTTTCATTTTCTGCAAAAATCTAAAAATCGATATTTTGACCAAAATGGACTGATACGACGGTTCGGATGAACGCCGACGATATGCTCGCTTGGTTCTGAATTTGAATTTTCAGTATCCACCTATTGAAAGTTGTTCATACTCAAATAAACTGGCAAACTATAGTTCAAAGGCAACAATATCAGACCTACCTCGTTAATTGATAAATCATCTGGTACCAGATTATACATGTATAAAGCAAATTATATTCTTTTTTCGTTAACACTCTCCGTACTGAATTTCATAAGAGATCTTTACACTTTCATGGGTCAAACCTCTGGAACAGTTGACCCCATATTTAAAAATAATGCAAAGTAGATATTTAATTCTTAAGTTTAACTCATAATCTAAAATTAAAAAAAAAATCCTGATTTATATAAAACTTTGTCCATCCATTCGATTTTAGCATGATAAATATTGGAATTGATTAATTTTCAACATAAATTTGGTGCAATATATTTATTTCGATGTTATTAAGGCATTTTATAAACCAAATTACTTTCTCATGTTGTCATTACATTTTTTATTCAAGCTGTTTCGATTTAATTTAATTTTTCTATGATTAAAATTGTACAAATATTATTTGTAGTTATTTATATATTTTAATTTTGTGTGTGGATATATATATTTATATTTTTTCCTGCAGGACTTCCTGGGAGAGTAGTTTTGAAACTAAAAATTCTACCCTGCTTAATAAATAAATAAATAAATAAATAAATAAATACATATATAAATAAATAAATACATAAATAAATATATAAATAAATATATATATAAATAAATAAATACATAAATAAATAAATAAATATATATATATATAAATAAATATATCAATATATATATATTAATAAATAAATAAATGAATAAATAAAGTAAATATAGACCACTGATAGACAAAGCAAATATTGTATCGGTATCCTTATTTTATAGGAAGAAAAACTTCATACGATACAAATGGCGACGTAAGATACAGAATTAGCAGACCTGAAAATGAAATCAATTTGGCTTTGTTTGGTGTCATGGCGGCTGGAAAATCTGCGTTCATCAATTACTGAACTTCGCCCTAAGTGGTAAGATGAAACTGGTACACGTGTCTACACGTATCATGCATCGTATATAATTTCTTCGGCTCATGGTTTATAAACATGAATTTATCTCTAAAATCTTTTATTTACTATTTTTCGCTCTTTACTGTTACTTGGTACTCGCTTTCTTTATATAGTACATAATAATAATTTTTCATGCTATATTCTCACTCTTAAAATAATAATATAATAATATAATAAATAATTAATAATAATAATAATAATAATCAATAATAATAATAATAATAATATAATAAAATAATATTGATGATGAATAATAAATATAATAATATAATAAAATAATAAAAAATAATAATGATGATGATGAATAATATAATAACAACATTATGAAAGACAATATATATTGCCACAGATACTATAATAGTAACTGTACTTTACTCGCATCGTGTACAATCCATATTTTGTATATTAACTATAATATCAGAGTGATACGCGTCTTACAGGCTTTTTTTTTAGTGGATTGATCTTTTTCATCAGTTATGATATACTAGTTATCCATGACTTAGTTGATATTATTTCTTACAAATCAAAACTAAATATGTAATGAATGCGTTGTAATATCTTTTACCTTCTTGTTTAATGGGAATAAAGTTTAGACTATCTAACTTGAACTGGAAACGTAATGCTATAACTGTAAAACTTATGTGTTATAATGGAGTAACTGTTTCCTTTATGGGGAGATGGGGTTTCCACTAGGCCGATTATGTATGGAGCCCGTCGGAAAAAAAAAGTCCATAAAAAAAAATTCTGGGGATTTTTTTTTCTGCGGGCGAGATTTATCCCGCTAGTGACCAAAACTTATAACTTTACGGCTAAACAGCAAAAATCTTGGGGGGGGGGGGTTCTGAAAGAACTTTGAACACCCTGACTTTCATTACTTTGAAAACAAAAGGCGCAGCCGACCCCTCCCTCCCCCCTCCCCCGCTCTACCCGTTCTGCCCCTGTCAAAACTGTACACGTCCCAGGAATTGTGGTAATTTCTGAGTGGTCAATCAAAGAGGGTTGGCTATTTCCCGGGAAATTCAAGTATTTCCCACCCAGGTGGGAACTACTGGGAAAAACCGGGAAATGCTAGTAATTACTAAGGATGTATATGGTGGTACAGGAAAATACTAGAAAGTACTTGGGAAATACCTTGGCTATACATGAAAATATTCAAGAAGGGTATTTCATAGTATTTCCCTATATTTCAAACTATTTCCCATTTTGTCAAAAGTGATTGAGGCGGTATTTACCTGTTTTTACCGGTATTTACCGCCAATATTTCCCACTCCGGCCAACGCTACCTAATTTCCACAAGTCCCCAAGTCAACTAGCTTTCATAGCATTGTATGAATCTGTATCTGACTCCCCCATTAAGTGCTTCGTGTTTAGACATACGCAGTATTGCAAATCTCGTTAGATTTGAAGGCCATGAAAACAAGGATTGTGATTTTGAATAAATTTGCATAAATTCGCAGGAAAGTACAGGGCCATAGCAACCGAAGGATCTCAGGATTTTGATGGTGGGATGACAATGTTTAGAGACAAATACAACTTGACAGGCTCCATGTCCATACGGGACAATAGAGGTCTTCAGGATGTACAGCTCGGGAATGTTGACAACTTCATCGAAGAGATAGGTAAGTACAACTATAAAGCCTGCTGCTGCACTTAACATGCATTGTTCAAGCTCGTTTGATATCAAAATATTTCGGCTGATTAGTTCGTTTTAGTCATTGCAATTTCCGTCGCTGGAATATTTCGTAGGTTGCTAGATTTGCTACTAACAGAAACTGAAAATAATTAACTATTTACACGCTGAATTTATTTTTAAGGGGATAATAATGACAATTATTCTTTTCACATTTTCTTTGAATTTCGCTTACATTTTTGTGGTATTGAAAATAGTAATTTTTCTATAGATGTTACTAAAGGACTCCAGCTATTTTTTTTTTTTTTTTTTTACGATTGCTTAATTTAATTGTACGAATTTGCAAAACCGACTCTTTAGCGTGTAAAGGGTTAAAAGATTATCCAAAAAAGTACCGGTCTACATTCATATGTTCTAGAAGGCGAGATTTTTAATAATAATTATAATAATAATTATAATAATAATAATAACAATAACAACAACAACAATAATAACAACAACAACAATAATGACAACAATAACAATAATAATAACAACAATAATGACAACAATAACAATAATAACAACAATAACAACAATAACAAAAATAACAACAATAACAATAATAACAATAACAACAATAACAACAATAACAACAACAACAACAACAATAATAATAATAATAATAATAGTAATAATAATAATAATAATAATAATAATAATAATGACATTTTATAATACGCTAAAATCCACCTATCGATGTAGGTGTTCATAACGCAGTAACATATAATTACACGGGAGAACGTGACACATTGAAAAAAAAATAGACGATAATCACTGTAAAAATGCATTTTTCATGAGGTTAGTTTTCAGGTTAGATTTAAATTGTGTTAAGGAGGTAGTCAATTTTATTTCCTCCGGTAAATTGTTCCACAATCGTGGTCCGGTAGATGAAAAAGATCTTCTACCCCATGATCTATTGACAACAAACTGAGTGTAAAGAAGTTTTTTGCTGGAACGGAGAGGTCGGTCAGGTTGACGAAGTTTGAACAATTCAGTCAGATATGCAGGAGCAATTCCATGACAACAACGGTACGTGAAAAGAAGAAATTTAAAGACAATCCTATGTTTAACTGGAAGCCAGTGCAGCTTATAGAAATTGGTGTAATACTGTCGGACGGTGTGGCGCGAGTAATGACTCTAGCAGCAATACACTCATGCTCATAATTATGGAATATTTTGTTGATACTTAGGTCTTTCTCCTATAGCGTCCAAAATTTAAGACAAGTGTTTATTTCACAAAAACACAGTATGGGAAGCAATTTTTGGATTTCATGAGATGACTAGATTAAAAACTAAAATACGTTTGAGCGCAATAACAATTATATATTTATTTCTTTTAAAATCCATAAAAAAATCATGAAAAAAGTATTAAATTAAAGTAATAAAAAACAGCCCCCAAAACTTACATTTTTTTATCTGTCACTTATCATTAAATTAACAACAGAATTGTCTGTTACAAGTCTAATAACGCACGTAACCACCACGTGACTCAACAACTCTGAATACCACCATTTATAAACACAGGTTTTAGTGTCAGGTCGAACGCTACAAAATTCTCAGCATTTCTGAAATACTTAGATTATTATTGTTTCACCTGGGGTGAGAAAATATCAATCTTAGACGTATCTTTCACGGGAAAATGGCAACTTATAAAATGTTTCTACAATATTCCATAATTATAAGCATGAGTGTATTTTGCAATATTTTCAGACGGTTCGAAAGAGTGCCAGGCACTACATATTTTATCTGATTTTGCATAGTTTCAATAACATCTAGCTTAGTGTGTGTATATAGCTCCATTTTTTATATGAAGTTGGTCGTAACATAACGATAATTCATTGAACATGTTGAATGCATGCGTGTTTTATTCATATTCTTCCCGACGTAACAGAGGGGGGGGGGGGGGGGTAGTCGCCCGCATTGAAAATATCGGGGGCGGTGGAGACCATATCGATTCCCCCCCCCTCATAAGTTTGACAACTTGAAAGAAAAAATCTGCAAAATTAAATGCAAAGATACGTTTATGTGCAAAGGGTTACAAACCCATTAAATTTAAGATAAAAATATTAATTACATACACAATTTTCAGAATCTTCTTTGCGTGTACAGCGCGCCGAAAATATGACATTTTCTTACTTTTATCCCCTCCCATATCCGAAAAAATTGACGTTTTTGCAATAGCATAATTTGTCGTTGCTTCACAGAACGTAAACTGCTAATTAAAAAGAAGGAAGATTTCTGCAAATACTGAACTTTGTATTATAGATCGTACCTGTTATATATCTGATATGTGATAATGAATGACTAATTCGATCCGTTTCAGTCATGATACTAGTAAAATTGACCCCTTCTATTTTTTTTCGATAAACTTTATTTGTGCAGAAGGACAACGAGGCCGAAACCCAGATGAGAGGGTAACAAACGGAGAAGAAATACACTGTGCAATTTTCGTCTACCGCTACACGTAAATAAATTCATTTATAAAATTAAATGTATATTTTCAGTATAAAGAAAAACAAATTATTAATATAGGAGTATATGCTGTCTATACTCATAGACACACACGATGCTTCCGGCGGTACTACTACTGCTGCTGCTGCTACTACTACTACTACTACTACAACTACTACTACCACCACTACTACTACTACTACTACTACTACTACTACTACTACTACCACTACTACTACAACTACAGTGTACTAGTTTTTGCAGTAGTAGTAGTGCTACTCGACAATTACAACTATTACTACTATTGCTTTCACTATACTACAACTACTAGTATTTTTACTTATATTGCTGCCTCTACTACTTCTGGTACTACTACTACAACTGCTGATGCTATAGTCCAACTACAACTTACTACTACTACTACTGTACTACTAACTCCACCCAGTACCAACACTTAAAACCCAGCTTACAAGATTGTGATATGTTAGGATGAATTGTTGCCTCACTTATAAAAAATAAAACGTTTCGTTACAGCTCTGTCGTAGGTCATGAACCGACGATGAATTTCATTCACCGATTCAACGACGCGGTTTATGCTTGCTCAGGTAAGGTGGTGGAGTTGAAGTCGGCCAACTACAACAACACAACATCAACATAGCCAATAACAACAACATGAGCAACAAAAACACACACTGAAATAACCTTGATAATAAAATAAATATCTCAATAAAACAGCATATCGCAAACGTCTATTTAAAGGTAGATCGTCGGTTTTGTAAGCCTATAAATTAGCATGTGTAAATGCACTGGTATACAGTAAAACGTATAGAAGCAAATACCTCTAAGAACCTTCAGCAAAGTATAGGAGCTAGAAATTACAGTAACCGCTATATTTTGTTTTTAATTATTGTCTCCTCCTCCTCCTCTTCTACTTTTTGATGTTCCAAAAAAAAATGGGGCAGGTCCACACACAAGATTCAGTATTATTTCCCCTTCCATCACTGTCTATCCTCCACCTTCCTTCCATTAGCACATACGTCAAATCGCCCTTCAGATCAGACACCATCCGAGTTCTCGGTCTATCTCCCTTTTTTGCCTTATTTTTTCCTCTCTATTACATAACATCTCTCAACGTGTTGTTTCCCCTAAGAATGTGTTCTAGCAAGTTTTTCTCCCCTTTTGATGGTTGCTCACGGGCTGCTTTCTTCATTCGTTCTCTTTAATACTTCTTCGTTCGTATATCTTTCCAACTGGTTCCTTCCATTTTTCTCTATAAACACAATTCCAGACTCTCGAGCATCCTCTCTTCCCGATCGTCCAGGTTGCAGAGCCATACAAACTCCAAACCAGACACTTGAAAAGTATTTTCCTTAAATTCTGGTTTAACCTTTTTGCTGTCAAAATCCTGCTATGTTTTGTGAATGCCTTGGCTAGGCGCCATCCAAATTTTAATCTCTCCTGTGTTATATGCATTGGGAATGGGATCATTATTGTCCCGAGTCATCAAGCTAGTTCCCAGATTCATAGATATTTACACATAGATTTTCCAGTTCTTTTCACATTTTTCCATCGAAGTTTTTAAAACAGTTACATTTTTCTTCCAAATGCTGTTTTATCCTTTTTTTTCCTTAATGGCATTATGAATTTCAGAGCTAAGTTATGGTGGACCAATATCGTTTTGCTCTATCATCTCTTCATTTTTCATTTATATATTATCAGGTTTTGCGTTTTTGTCATTCAATACTTCACTGTGTTCTGCCTATCTCAATTAAATATCTGTGATATCTGTCAATCTCTCTCTCTATTTGCTGTCTATTTCTTGGCCTGTTACCTTTTAATGATCTGCTTTCTTAAGTTACCCAACTTCGGCATGCATCATGTCAATCCCCCCTCTTTTCTGTAATGATTCGATTTCCTCACACTGCTCTTTAAGCCACTTGTTCAGATAACTATACATCTGTTTCTAGCTTCTCTTGAATTCACCATTTTCCTCACCTCCTTTCCTCCATCTTAACCATCATAGCCTGACTAACCTATGGTTTCCTAGCTTCTTGCCTTTTCACAAATCCAATAGTTATATATTCACTTGCTTTGATGTTTTCTTTTAACCTTGTCCACATATCTCCAGATGTATCACTTGGACTATGCTCTGATAGGGCTGCTCTCATCTTGTCATTAATATACCAATGATGCACTGTTGTGAGTGTGTAGAGACAGTACACGAAGTTAAGTCAGTGCAAGTGGCAACGCACGCGTCCGCAGGACAAGTGCGTTATCGATCGCACTGACTACACTCAGTGCACTGGAACTGCCCTAACACACGAACAAAACAGTGCATCATTTGCTTTATAAGACGGCCCAGCAATACAGCCTGGAAATATGCAACACAAATATCTGGGCCCTAGGCCTATAACGTTAGATCTAGATCTGTTGAACGTGTAGTCCTAGATCATTTAATAGGACTAAGTTACTCTAAGTTAGGTTAGATTAAACGTTAAAATACAAAATTCAAAGATGACCCGTGTTTTTACTCACCATTTCCATGTTTTTGCTGACAGCACCGGGGAATCCCTTCCAAATAGACTGTTATTAATTCCTAGGCTCTCAATCTTGAAAAACATCTCGATGAACGAGTAAAGGCGAGCACTAGTCTGGGCCATGAGCTAGACCAACCTCTTCTCTACGGATGGGTACAGTACGTACGTACAGACGTAGACGTACGCACTTGATTGTTGATGCAAATCAATTTGGCCGCCGATATATCGGCGCGGCGAATATCGGCAGATATCGGCCATGTGTTATCAATTTTGGATGGGAATTTTGTGCAGTGGCAGAATTAAAGGCACGCTCCACGTGATGTTAATTGACCAATCACTTTGCTTCATTCTAAAGCCCATCTTATAATAGCAGATTTCATTTCCTACTACCGTTCATCCCTTTTAACTTATTAGTGGTCGATGCTGCATCCAAAGTGGCAAGATTAAGTTCAGAACTTAACTGGGTAGCTTAGTAAATTAAGTTCAGAGCTTTTGCACCTGGGTAGCTTCTGCAGTGTTTGGCACCACCTCTATATCAGGATTTAGTCTAGTTGGAGTCTAGGGATATCTGCTTGATGTTTCCACATAGTGTCTGCGTGTGTGGTGGTTAAACTATATGTTCGTTATGACTAGATTGGTTCTCCTGTAGAAGTCCGCAAGCTCAAAACCCCTTTCATTCCGTGTTCTAACTCTAAAAGGCCATTTTAATTCTATCTTGTCCTTCTCCAACTACACGGTTCAAATCTCTCTTGAAGAGACAAGTTCAATTCTAATAGTTTAGTAGTCTTCCTTTAGACTCTTACGGTGCATGTGTGTTCATCAAGTATGATTATATGTCATTTATATACAATTTATAATCATGTGCCACGTGCATTCATGAACATGACAAATTGTATGCATAAGTCTCATGCAGATTATTATTCATCGACCAATATACGATTGCTAGAATAATACTGCTTAGCTGATTTAGTTTAGTAAGTTCAACACAGTGTCTAACCATGGAACTTCAACGGTCTGACTGTTACTCTGGCGTATTTTTCAAATTCTACACAATTAAAGATCTTCAGATTTGAAAGATATATGTCCTTTATCAACTAAGGGCATGAAGGATGTTTTGATGTGGTGTGGGAAGAGTGCAAAAGAGCTTCTTTGCCTTTAAGGTAACGTTTCCTAATAATAGTTGCACAGTGAAACTAAATATTATATCTGTATGCCTAGGTCATCGTCTAATGGTCGTAATCACACACAAGGACAACATGAAGAACTTGGATGAAATCAAAAGGTTCATAAAGAGCAGTGGGGTCCCCGAAGACTACATCTGGGCCTTCGAAAATTATACGACTAAGAATCACGAGGAAGACAAGGAGAAGGACATCGAGCTGCTTCACTTCTTGTGGAAGTGTGTTGAGATAGCTGAACGTGACATACAAGCCAGAGCTGAAGCTGCAAACGAGACACCGGCTCCGGCACCGGCTCCGGATCCCAGATCGTATTGTAAAGTGATGTGAATGTGAATTTTGTCAGCAACCGTAGTGTATAGAGCAAAATCAGGGGCGTTGCTAGGTGTGTTTGTGTGGGGGGGGGGCGGTTAACACATTCTCTATCCCCCCCCATTGGTCGGGAAGGTATTGAGTCATTTGCGATTATCTCCTGTAAAAAAAAGGGATACAATTTTAGTTTTCTTGTCGGGTCTTAGCGCTGACGGCTGAACAGTGCTACCTCCCTTTTGGGGTGGGGGGGGGTGGGGGTTGTTGCCTTGTTACCCGTCGGTACACGAAGAATTACGTTGAATAAAATAACCGAGGACCATTATTGTTTACTTGTCGGTCTGAGCTATTGATTTTGTCGGGTACTCCCCTCCGTGTACCCACTCTAGCGACGCCCCTGTGCAATATATATGCTTTGCTTGGATGCAAAGACAACTAAGAAGCTTGTACAGGCTCTAGTGACATGTCATCTAGACTATTGTAATAGTTTACTCTTTAACATGCCAGATTCCCAACTGAACAGACTACAAGTAATTCAAAACTCCGCAGCGCGATTAATCACCCGCACTAAGAAACAGTCCCATATCACACCAGTATTGAAACAACTACATTGGCTCCCAATCCAGTCACGTGTAATGTTCAAAATACTGCTCATAACCTTTCAATGTTTGCATGCAATGGCGCCAAAATATCTCAGTGAATGTCTAATTAGGTATGTACCATCTCGCAATCTTAGATCTATTGAAAAGGATCTTTTGCATTGTCCGAGTATTCAGACTAAATTTTATGGGGAGCGATCTTTTGCTCATGCTGCCCCTTCACTCTGGAATATCATCCCATCATATTTGAAGAATTCCTCTACAACCCAAAAGTTTAAATCCTCCTTAAAAACATATTTATTCAAAAAGTACTTTGACTGGGTTATCATTTACAGTTGCCAGCATCTTTCTTAACATTTTTTCTTTTCTTTCAAAAAAGCGCATAGAGACGCATTTGCCAGTAATATGCGCTATATAAGCATTGTGGTATTATTATTATTTTGCTATAAACACAGCTAGTTTCCATGCTGTCACACTGACAGCATGTACACCGGAAATTCATGCATTTTGGCTATGATTCTTCCTCAAAATCAAACTAAACGGAATCGAAAAAATGTAATGATTTAATAATATCAAGTGGGGTTTAGATAACACGTATCAGAAATCACCAAACCAACATGTATGTTGCTGGTCTGTGATAATACAAGCAGCGAGGATACTGTGTTGGTAGGAAACTGTTATCAAATTTCAACATTTCTGGTATACCCTTCTCAAAAAGTAACCCATATCATCCAATTACGTGTTCTCAAAGTCTGTCTTACTATCACAATTTGTAAAGTTCAGTGACCAGATAATTTTACAATATTTGTGGGCAGAGGATGATAGAATATTCCTTTTAAACATTTATGTCACAACCTCTCCCCCAAAATATGGTCTATCAATATGTTCACGTACATTATGTTAACTATGCAAATTCCAAACTTCCGTTAACTGAAAGGGTGTTGCCTTCACTTGTAAAGATAGGATTGAGTATTTGCAGTGCAAAGATTTTATTTTTTTAATAGGCCTATGAACTGTTTTCACACCAACTATAAACAGATATTCTGACATTGTCTTTCAAGTACAAGAGACAGAACACTTTGTTTTTTTATAACAAAACTTCTACACGAATCATCATGCTGACAATGTTTGCTACCAGAGAATTTATATGTGAGTCTGTTACTTTTTAAGGTGTGACGATGTAAACAGGTCCACAACTTTCAAAATGATGCTAGAAACTTAAATATTCTTCCCATGCTCAGATATTAACACACTATATTCTAGTATAGTCTTAAATTGATTATGGCATTTTAGCCTGGGACAACACAATTATGGAATAACATAGACATTGTCTTACAACAGCCTCATGGAATCAATTAGTCTCGGGTCATTTTAAGCCAACCTCAAAAAGACCCTAATCAATCCTTATGAAAAATTTTAGACCTCCATTTCCACTATGATGACCTATTTTTCATGATAATTACCAAATAGTAATAATATTTAGACCCTTTGTAAACGCTATGTGTGTTGTGCTATGTATATTGTCTCCGATTTTGTCGTCTCTGTGTAATATGTCTTCACTATGTCAATCCCGTGTTTTTCCCCTTTTTGTACGTCCTTTGAAGTTTTATGCGTGTGTTGAGTCTCTGAAGGGAGTTTATAAATAAATATCAAATGTTGTGTATACGCGTATCAAATATCATTTTATGAACTTACATTTGCATTTAATATTATCCCCTCGCCCGACGAAGTCGGGAGAGGATATAGAAACGCCGCCGTCCGTCCGTCCGAAACACTGGTTTCCGTTCGATAACTTAAGTAATGTTTGATGGATTTTCATGAGATTCGGTATGGAGGTATATGATATCAAAATACAACCCAATTTCGATTTCGGAGGTTGTAGCTCAACGGTCCTAGCTCATTACATGCGATAACTGGTTTCCGTTCAATAACTTTACTAATATTTGACGGATTTTGATAAGATTTGGTACGAAGGTGTGTAGGCCAAAGGTCAAAGGTCTTAGCTTAATAAATGTGAGAACAGGTTAATCTAAATGTCTGGAAGCCAGACTAGGGCATTTGTAGCTTTGCCCATAAACTATTTAATATTAATGCAAATTCTTTGCATGCTATTCTGACAAAGGTTGCTCTTAACAACCTGACAGCTGGCTGGAGGTTTGCCAGACATATCAACAACTAATGTATGCAATTTGCATTTTTGGTATTGAAAATTTATTCATAAGAACAGGTGAGAAAAATAACTCTGCACTAGGTTTCAGAAGGGAAACATCCCATAAATTGAAAAAAAATAAAAAAAATATGTAGGCCACTATAAGTCGTGTCTACACGTTCGGAATTAAACCCAGGGCTTACCCCCAGAGAATTTGGAGTTAAAGTCGACACGGAATTATGCAAATTCAGAGTTAAAAGTAGGATACCTCTGACGATTTACCTGCCAGTTGTCTACACGTTCGAAGTTAACCTCTTGGCAAACCCGGAGTCCCTTAGAGTGTCAGGAATTTGGAGTCAAATCAAGATTCGTGAGCATGAAATTCGGAATTACTTCCGAAGATTTGACCCTGAGAAACCTCAGGATTAAGTCCCAAGACTTGCGAGATAGCTCAGATTCCCAAATTGTCGTGTAAGCTACACACATCACTCGGAGCTTAAAGGACGATAATTGGGAACACGTGAAATTACCTCCAGAACCATATATGAGTTGGGACATACCTGAAGTATACACTAGCTGAAGTGTTTATTTGGGATGGAAGGATTTATCTTGAATTTATTCACTTGAAGAGAATCAAGCATTCGCAAACCAGTATTTCACTAATCTTGTTCACTGATAGAGATTAATCAAAACCAGCTATACAACACATTTGTCTATCGCAATGAATATAATTGATATATAAACTTAGTTCGATTAAAACGAGTCAACGTTTGCCCGCTAAACTGTCACAGCAGAATCCTTGCATAGATCACTTGATTCTAAAACAGTTTTCCTCCCAAGTTGAGGGCTACCTCCAATCATAGTATTTACCTTTAAAGGCAGAGCCCCTTAACTGTTGCGGTCTGTGTGACAATAGACCTGTTTACAATGTATTTAAATTTATGGATGTTTTCTCTTCCGATGCCTAATGATGAGCTATTTCTATAACCTGTACTGCCCCCCCCCCATGACAAAACGGGATTACTGACATTTTTGTGTTTCAGAGATATTGAGCAAAACGTATTTTGTTCAAAGCCTTAACTTACTATTCAGTGTTTTGTTTTCAAGTTAACATATCCAAATGTGCATTTCAAAGGACTTTCAAAGTCATATAACAATTTCCTGAAAATCCCGCCTTTTTCGTTCAAATTGCCAGTTATGCTCAATAAATATGAGAACAGGTTAATGTAATGTCTAGAAGCCAGACTAGGGCACTAGCAGCTTTGCCCGTAAACTGTTTAATATTAATGCAAATTCTTTGCATACTATTCTGACAAAGGTTGCTCTTAAACAACCTGACAGCTTGCTGGAGGCTTGGCAGACATATTATTTATGCAATTTGCATTTTTAGTATTGAAAATTTATTCATAAGGACAGGTGAGACAAATAACTCTGCACTAGGTTTCAGAAGAGAAAACATCCTTAAACTTAAATACACTATGAAATAATCTAATGCATGTTCATATTTGGGCTGAAGATGGGTAAAATCAATTTTAAAGAGAATTATTTTGAAAAAAGTATGCAGGCTACCGTATCAGAAATCTAATAACTTATGGGGATAAGGGGCATAATTGATTAGATTATCAGGCATGCACTGCCCCCCCCCCGACAAAGGGGGATAACTGACATTTTGGTGTATCAGAGATATTGAGAAAAACCTATTTCGTCCAAAGCCTTAAAATACTATTCTGTGTTTTGTTTACAAGTTAACGTATCCAAATGTGCATTTCAAAGGTCTTTCAAAGTCATATGACAATTTCCTGAAAATCACGCATTGTTGGTTCAAATTGTTAGTTATGCCTTTTTGTCGTGGGGTTCCCCAAAAATGTGATATTAACAAACTGTTACAAAATCCAATAACATCACAAAACAGTTTGTTATAGTTGGTTGCACGATTACATTTATTTCTTTTTCATATATCAGACTCTTGAAAGGGAAATAAGTTAATGGTGCTGCCATGGAAACCAAATCATTTCCTTGTAAACCTAATTAAAACCATACTTAACTTTGACCAGTTTTACATAACTTTACCAAGCTTTAAAAGTCTTTAACAAATGAACGGAAAAGGTTGTCTAATTTCAACAAATTAAAAACACTGACATAATACTTGATTTATTTTGTTATTTGATTGTTGTCCTGGTAACTAACAAACTAAAAAAAAATCATGAAAAGACTGCTAGAAACCTCTTTTAAATTTTCAGTAACCTTCATAATTTCTCCACAGGTCTCTCTTTCTTGCTTATCTTTTCGGAAATCTATGAACTTTATGTTTTCAAACAAAAAATATGTTTTTTAGACTGAAATTTTGTGCTGCGGAAATGCAAAATATTCTTTCGTTTTCTTTTTTTTTCTTTTTTTTTTACATATGTCAATCAGGACATTTTTAAATATATATATATATATTGGGTAAACCACTCAAGTTATAGGCCTGAATATCCAATCAATTATGTCCCTTATATTTCAAAATAAGTAATTAGATTTCCAATATGGTAGCCTGCATAGTTTTTTTTTCCAAATTATTTTTTTTAGAATGGATTTTACTCATTTTGAACCGAAAAAATGAATATGCAATAGATCATTTGCATTATACATTCAAATTTAGACGAATGTTTTCTCTTCTCAAACCTAGTGAAGAGGTATTTTTTCACCTGTTCGTATGAATACATTTTCAATACCAAAAATGCAATGTGCATACATTAGTCGTAGCAAGGTGTAGCAAGCCTCCAGGAAGAGCATCCTTTGTCAGACAGAATAGTATGCATACAATTTGTATGTGCTATGAAACTAGTATAAAGGTAAAACATGCCCAAGTCTGGTTTCCAAACATTTAGATTTACCCATCTTCTTATTGATAAGAAAATTATTATCTTCAGTCAACTGCTTTCAGCTATACTAGAGTCTTGATTCGAGGCAGAGTGAGTGTCTCCGGAGGTAAGAAAAAAAGTTTCGAGAGTGGGTGTAATTTACAGGTCAAAAAATTGCCTGGTCTGGAACTGAGACTACATATGCCCATTAGCTACATCGCAAAATACACACACAAACAAATTCTAAAATATCTTTAAAAAAAACAAAAAAACGAAAGCATATTTTGGATTTCCAACTTCGGAAATGATTTCATCACAAAATTTCGGTCTGGAAAACATATCTTTCGTTATGAAAACATAAAGTTCATATTTTTGGTATTTTGACAGTCAAATGATGATAGAACCTTGAACCTTGTCATTATGTTGCAATGTACTTACTGGGCATAGTCAGTCTCAGTTCTAGATTATGCAACGTTTTTGACCTCCATAGTACACTATAATAGTACACCATTTCTTAATAATTGAACATTATGCATACTTTTCTGTTGACAAAGGTTTCTCTGAGCAACATGACATATTGCTGAGGCTTGCCAGACATAGCGACACTAATGTATGCAATTTGCCCTTTTTTAGTATTTTA
>JZLH01S0068632.1:11513-28963 GCA_001188425.1 Eucidaris tribuloides
ATTACAATATGGAACTACGATAAAATCGTATTTGTCGCTTATTGCTCAAATTAATTTCATTACTATAAGTTAAAATATGTTATAATCATCAGTTTTTATGATAACCGATTAAAGTTTATCGATTGCTTGTGCATATCATAATGTGAACTAGGGCGTTGTTCCATTTTTTTTTTGATTGGGGCTGGGCCCCGGGGGGGGGGGGTCGCTCTCTCACACAGGCCTGCTACGCACCCGCGTCAGAAAAAGCGTCGTAAAGGGTCCTTTTTCCAGCCCTCGGGCGTCGTCGACGTCTTTCGGAAAAGGGTAAGCTTCTTCAGCAACCGTTCGCTGGCATCGCCACTAGGGTACACTCATTAAAATGACATAATCAATGAAAAATATTAAAGGTGCAAAATTAACTTAATGAACTACCTTAATTGTAAGTAGAACCAGTTTATGAAACATCGGAAATTGCAAAGGAAATTAATAATATGAGGTAAAGTATTGCACACATTAAAGTCAATTTTACTGCAAGGCATTCTCTGCCCACAATGTTCAGAATACCATGGTTCCAATGACTTTTCCGGCTATCCTGAAGTACATGTTCGGTCAAATTAGCATTCTTCTATTCATGACGGCCCAAAACTTTAGTGGTTTATATTTTGTTATACAGAATAAGTAAAATCCTTTGAGATCTTGTAGTGATTTTCTGTGTCTTAGCTGAAGTTAAATAATGCCACAAATTGAATTGACCTAACATGACATATTACATTAGCATTATTAAATTGTGTAAATTGCAATTTTTGCAAACTGATCGTCAGAACAATTCAGATTTGTTTTTTTAATATGGCAAACAAAATACACATTATCATTGAATTTAGGGACGTGACTGTGCAGTTCTGTATTGTGCCAAATCCAGTGAAAATGCTGTACGGCATGGATACGCTCGCGAAAATCCTGCGTATAACTTAATGACCAGATGTCCATTACTAGTTTCCCAATTACAACTACAATCGGCGAAAATATGTCAATGTCAATCATAATTATCATGTTATGAACAATAAAACTGAGTAATGGTTGGCCCTGGAATACTTATCAATTGCAAACAGAATCAGACTGATACCATATCAACCATAATTACTGTGTCGACGATCGTAAACAATAAAGTTCGAGAAATGTCGGTGATGTGTCAAGTCAGTGCGAGGTTTTTGCAGGTCAGATATAGTCTGAAGTGAAACGGAGATCACGATGACTAAGCCAAATCTTGTCAAATGATGCGACTATTCGGTGGCAAATTCAGACACAATGACCCGGGATTTGTTAAGGGTTGAACGCCTGTAATAATGAGTCAACAAAATGAAAATGTATCATACAAACAGCGTTTTGATGATTTCTGCAACATTCTATATGACAAGATTAATAATGGATCATTAAATATACATTTCTTCGCAAACCTTTGCCCATTAACCAACTTAGTAATCACCCCTCCTCCCCCAAGGAATTTTAACTCGATCAGCCGTGCTTTTTCTCAACATTCTGTTTCATGTAAACACTGCTATAAGGACATATGTGCCAATTATCTCGAAATTATGCGTAATCATAATTATATTAGTAATTTAATAATCGTCAGTATTTTATGCCCAGTATTAAGCATTGTACTTAAATGGTCCAATACACGCGCTCAGAATTTGTTCATAAATGTAAGCTTTCCCCCCAAAAGGTCTCTGCTCAACTTCCTTTTACTTTGTTATTGTAATTCAACGACATCATGTATACATTTCTTAAATTGGTGGTTGAAAATAAATTTTTGGGGATAGTAATGCTGCTCTTTAGAGCTTTGAGATCCATAATATTTTTCATTCATCTTTACCGTCATTCGGTATAAACGGGACACCAGCATGTCCACGCCTGTTTGGTTCTTAATATTGACGATAATATAAAAAGAAGTGTTAATAATATGGATAACACTTATTCAACACTTGTGAAAACAAAACACCACTTAATACAAAGCGGTCAATACCATATGACCATTATGGTCTTGATCGATGATGCATAAGAAAAGGTTTGGTCAAATACATGAAAGCTGTGAGTGGTAGAGTGAAAAGAAGAAATGAAGTAATTGTTTCACTTAACGATGATTAACACCAAAAACACGTTAACATCGCAATATCAACATTATGCAGCTATAAATTATTAACACTCAGTGATTAATTTGCTGTGTTAATAATCAATCACTGAGTGTTAATAATTCATCACTGCAACATGCAACTGCAACTATCACCAGCAATGTAAAGTCCTTGTTTCTAGCACGACTGCTGTATTAAATTTTGCTTGTCATCCACTAATGTAAAACAACGAAGTCATTCTTCGATGGTGACTTGTTAAAAGAACAGCTGTATTGTTTACATATGGATATGCGATAAATCGTATTTGTCCTTATTGCTCAACATTTCAATTTACTATATGTTAAAATATGTTAATCATCATGTTTTATGATAACCGATTAAGTTTATGCGATTGCTTGTGCATATCATGAATGTGAACTAGGGCGTTGTTCCATTTTTTTTTTGATTGGGCTGGGCCCCGGGGGGGGGGGGGTCGCTCTCACACACGGCCTGCTACGCACAGCACGCTAGTCTAGAAAAAGCGTCGTAAAGGGTCCTTTTCCCAGCGCCTCGGCGTCGTCGACGTCTTTCGGAAAAAGGGTAAGCTTCTTCAGCAACCGTTCGCATGGCAATCGCCACTTAGGGTAGCCTTTCTCGACATGTCACGCCATTTAGGGATACTTATTTGAATATATAGATTAGCGGCCATTTAGGGGTGCAAAATTTTTTTGTGGATCTAATAACGCTCCAAACATGAACATTTGATAATTAGGTGAATTATTTATGAATTGTTAAGTGAACTCTTCGGGTTGAGCAATGTACACATAATTTAGATGAGAAGGACACTTGGGTGGGTATCAAAATTAGTTGATTTCACTGTTTACCGCCACGTAGGGTATCAAAATTAGAGGATTCCCTGTTCACGAGCGCACTTAGAGGGGTATCAGCAATAAATGGATTTCCCTGGGAGTCACGCCACTTAGGGTAGCTTTTTGATGTGTTACGCCATTTAGGGGTTGCAAATTTGGTTATATTATGGTTTTCACGGCCGCCGTTTAAGGGTGCATTTCCGGAGGTTGTTGGAACAGCGAGGTGGGAGACAGGTCGTGTGGAGAGCGACCGGGGGCGGGGGGGGCTGGGCAAAGGTAAGAAAATAAAAAATAATGTAACTATGTAATATTTTTGTGTTAAGTTTAATGGTTTTGTAAACTGCCTTGCACTACATCATTGTATTAAGTTTTTTTGAATTTTTCAAATTGCCAAAAATTTATGGGGGGGGGCGGGGGGGGAGGGACAAATCGACCATAAGTTTGCTCTATGCATGATGTTCAGGTAACACACTGATAAGTATCCGCAAAAACGCCCCCCCCCCGATCGACGCCCCCCTGATGTGAACCTTCATGTTGATTTGGGTAATGATTTACAAAATCATTTGATTGACAGTGAGCAATACAGCCCACTCACGCAAATTTACAAAAAGTAACTTCTGAGAGATAAATAATATTATTTCACTTGATCATAACACAAGAATCAGGGGCATAAGCCATTATTATCAGGGAATGACTTGAATTATAGTGCCTCAAATAAAGATGAAGAGAGGTTCTCTTTCTTTTTTTTTCTTTTTTTGAGTGGTAACGAGTACATAATTCAATGATTACAGATTTGGAATGTTCCTCAATATTTCAGCCCCTAATAATTTGGTTTCAGGCAAGACCCCTCCGCCATGCAGGTTATTTTTGTCCAGGTCTATACTGGCCCCCATGACATAAGGGCATAACAGACTTTTTTTTCAAAATTGAGTTATATAGTGCAGGGGACTCAGTACATCATGTTAAACATGCAGAACAACAAAAAATATTAATTAAAAGTGTCCATTTGTTTCTTAATCCGCTTGTTAAAAGGCCGCTGAATGGGGCTTTAAGGCTTTGAATAAAATACATTTGGCTCAATATCTCCAAAACACCAAATGTCAGTTATGCCCTTTTGCCATGGGGGGCAGATACCACTTTAATTTTGTTGTTGTTTATTTTAATGCATTTATTTTTCGTATTCGATACAAAATGACCTCTGTGATATATGATGGCATTATAATGGTACTTTGAGACGAGGAAAATAGACCAATAATTGCCCATAGCTTGTACACAGGTAATTACTTAAGAAACCCAAAATATTCGACCGACCCAACCCAAAAATTTAGGGATGTATATGGGTGGCAACGTCGAAGATGTGGATATGACTAAGTGATAAATTGTGATAGGCTTGAGTAGATCTTCCTTGTTTGTTTAAATAAAAGAAATGAATGAATTATGTAGGAACTTAGATGACGTGCTCATGAATAAGGATTGGAACTATAAATATACGGACACACAAATCGCCGTGAGCATGCTAGGGGTTGTATTCCAGTAGATTTTTTTTTGAGAAAACGCCGGTCAACGCCATATTTTTTTGTGGAGATACTCTAAGAGAGAAATAATGATTCCTCACACGGTGTTGATTTCAATCCCTCCTAATAAATCTCCAATTTTAAATAATTTGTCAGATTTGATTTTTATAACACTATTTTTTTAGGGTTTCCTTTAACTGTGTGATACCTTGACATCAGAACTTTGTGTACTCTGCCGTGTAGGGCGCTATTGACTGTGACCTCTATCGTTCATACAATTACGAGGTCGGATGTGGATGAAAGCCAAAACAAAACAGTCGCACACACAGTGGCAGCAGACAAGCAATTAGCAAGGCAACGCAGATTATTATTTTCTGGTGTGTACATGAACAGCCTATCTTTGTGTCAGTGAATCATTATTTCGGACTCACAGCTCTATTTTGCGTCGGAATATTTCATTTTTCACAATGCCTCTCGGCGTGTTCAATACAAACATACAGAAAAGCGCAATACCCGACGGACTCGCGAGAGATTTCTCCAAATTACTGTCGGAACGACTGCACAGAGACGAGAAGGTAAAGGATAATAATATTATTATATTCAACTCATAAACAATAGATACCTACTTTATGAAAGCAATATGCAATTACACGCATTACTATGGATGGATATTAATAGTCCATATTTCATGATGGCAAACCTGCTGAGTGAGTATCGTATAGCAATACATGTAGTGATGTAGATTATGGCCTAGATTGAGTGAAATGGGGTCAAAATGGTGCTGTCGTGTCATCAGCTGTTGTACGTGCAGGGACGTCCGTAAACGACGCTGCAGTGTTATTGACCTTTGAGGTGAAGGCGTGTTTGCAGTATAGCGTATGATGTATGAAATAATAATTATGCCCGTCCAAGTGAGACGCGATACTGTATTGCTGTAAGGCGTATTCCTACATAGCATAATACACTCAATATTGAAATAATTCTCCTTGCTGATGGTGTGTAAAAGGTGTATAAAAGGGATTTAGTACACACACATTTACGGCGTTTACCGTATCTATTTTGGCCAATGATTTGGTCATTATAACAAAAATATTGTTCGATTTTAGTAGCCTATAACTGGTCAGAGATATTATGTCAACAAATAACAATACTGGTTAATTTGACCAATGCTTTTAAAAAATAAGGTTAAAGAATCATCTATAGAAAGAAATATTTCAAACGTGCACAATCGTAAACAGGGGTCGAGCTTAACTTTTTTCTTAAATTAGCCGGACGGACTAAAAATTTTGAGTAGTCCGCCAGAATTCTGACTAGCCCGCCCACCCAAAATTAAATGTATTTTCGTAATGTTTCATGCCACACTAAAGTAATATTTTGGCTAGCCATGCGGACTGGTTACTTTAGATTTTGGCTAGTCCGCCATGATTTTTGCTAGCCATTGGCTAGCGGGCTACTGTTAACCGTGAACACTGGTAAAATGTTAGTTGAATTACGTTCCGAAAAAGCGAAAGGCGAACTTTGTGCGTTTTCCAGGTCATATTTATCGAGACCATGCGTGTATTTATTAATATCTTCACTTCAACTTGCTTATCATTTTGATTGTTATGTACAAACATCTATGTCAATAGTTTGCAAGGCCAATTTCGTATGACTCATCCTTACAGTTTACAATCCCTGCTTAATATTATGCTGATTGTCATTTTTTTACCATAGAAATATTGAAAATATACTGTAGGCCACCATTATTATTTTTTTAATAATATATTATTCAGTGGGTTGTCTCTTGACATAGTATTGGCTGCAAGCAGTCATGGCCAGATGAAGGTTTTGAATATCATAGGCCTACTTCAGTTATTATTTCTTTTTGCGTTTTTTTTGTTTGTTTGTTTGTTAATAAATCCCGTTTGAATCAGGTGCAATTTTGCTTCATGTGAACTATATCGAAAAAAAATAAGAATATATCCAATCATTGCATAAACTTGAACATTGCCATAAACATTTATTTTTAAACTGAGTATAATTTGTCCTTAGCGAATAAGTGTAACATGTTCGAAGTTTAAAAATAGTAATATAATGTTTAAACTTACACATTTCATTGAGAAATATTTAAACTTACAAAGTTAATTTAAGTTGAAAATTCAACGAATGTATTGTAACCAAGATCATTACGGATCAAAGAAGAAGACAAAAGACCAATTAAAATCGTGATCTATTTAGATCAGTCAACTAAAATAAATCAATCAATTTATATCATTTTAATCAATTTGTTTATTTTCGAATCACGTTTTAATTCACGCACACTTGCAATTCACTCAGTGGCTTTATGTTAAGTTGGACGCATTAACACATTTTCTTACGTTGTGGACTTATTGTGTACACTCGAGATACTATATGGATGAGTGCCCCGTCAATCTTAGTCAAGTTACACAATTCCTCAATCTACCTGATGCCATTTTTTCTTAGGCTGAGATATACGGAAAAAATCTGTCACAAAGTTGAATCAAAAGGAACATGTATAGGTAGCTGTCCGCATAAGCTCCTCAAAAAGAGTAACGTTCGTGTAAATACTGTAATATATCAATTCAGTAATTATTTTAACATTCAAAGTAAGTGACCCAAACTATTCTTTTAATCCTCAGTGATCATTGTAATCAAATAATTCTTTCACGGAGGTCAATCGTGGTAAAATAAAAGAAAAACTCTTAAACCAAACAGATTCATAATGCTTATTATGATTAGAAAATATTTACAATTTTATCATTGATAATCAACTTTTTTTCGTAAAATACACCGATTGTGCTTCTTCTGTAGGCTATGATCGAAATTTATTCTACGATAGTATCATTAAAAAATAGTATACTTTATAATAGTGAAGTAAATGTTTTAAAAAAATCGGGGGCTCTGGTACTTTGAAAGTGAGAGTCAAATATCCCCAGAGAGATAAGTGTCTTGTTATTAGTTTGCACAACCCACTCCATTTCCGACTAGAAATATAAACACGGGAAACAGATTGTCAAATTTGTCGAAAGAGTAAACATCTAAATAGTATCTCGGCTAAATAGGTCGACTGTGTATCACTTTCAATGATTGAAGTACGGAAGTACGGGTCCGTATCTCGGAGATGTTGGGCATGGTTTGGGTTGGGTGGGAGGGGGGGATGTGTGGTAAATTTGAGCGGGTCATTGAACGTCGTGTGAGTTAAAGGTCTATAATTCTGTTTGGCCGCTTTATGGCTAGCTTCGTGTGGATTTTGATAGGACTACCCTTGTGGGATTTTTTTCTGAAGTGAGAATGATATTGTTGTAATACACATGTGTTAAAGTTATAAATGATTATCAACTCGGAAGTTGTGACAACTCGGAAGTGGTGACAGGAACACAATCCTTTACTGTTAGGTCATCAAACTAGACTGTCATGTAAAGTTCTATATAGTTTCTTATGGTTAGTTTAATATTGCACCTCTTCTCGTTTTTATTTTCACTCATCTTTTTGTCCACTTTCAATTCTCCTCCTCTTCCTTGTTCTTCTCCGCCTTCCTCCTCCTCTCTCATTCCTTTTTCTTCTTCTTCTCCCGCTCTTTCTTCTTCTTCTACACCTTCCTCCTCCTCTCTCATCATCTTCTTCTTCTACTTCTTCTTCTTTGTTCTATTTTGTCGTCGTCGTCGTCGCATTCGTCGTCTACTACTGGTGGGCCTCCTGCCTGTGGCCGTGGGTTATTGCTATTTCTGCTGATAAGTTTACAATTTCTGACTTCATTCGCTAGTATATTGCCGTAAAAGTGCCCCTTCCGAATAATGCCCATGAGCTACGACTTTGAGATATCTAAAGATACAAGTCCCTTTCCTTCTGTAGAGAAGATCAGTAAAAAGAGCCGTCTGATAATGAAAATGTGATCGTTACTAACTTGATAATTTGATCTGTGACACGATTTCTATGTCTCACCTATTTTTCAGTTTATTTCGATTCATATCAACCCTGACCAATACATCATCCGTGATGGGACTGATGAACCGGCGGGCTACGTTAACTTGTTCACATCGCGAGGTTATGGAGATATCGCCCATCGGAGGGCGTTCTCGCAGGCAGTCCTGGACCTGATCAAACATACCTTCAAATTACAAGATGCAAGCAGGTTCGCATCACAGGCTTAATTATCAAATTTGTTATTTCTTAACTTCTTTAAAAAAAGTTCCGCAAGTCAACTTTAAGCGTCGATATCTCTCTTGGTATTGTAGGATAATACTTGATATTGGTATCGTTGACAAGTTTGATCACTTCCCTCTACAATCATACATCATTTGCTTTGATTATGGATTCATGGAGTGTGTAAGATATTCAAATAAGGGGCCAAGTCAAAAGTGAAAAGCTGGAAATGCATTGCTATTGTCACTAGTTCAACCTTCATTTGTATGGAGAGTGGATTGTGTTTGATATTGTGGTTTATACTGAAGTGATATGTGTCGTTTTCACATTTTTTTTTTAGTGAAAAGGAAATATGATTTAAGTGGGTAATTGCGAAATTATCATTTTTAAATATATTTTTGTTAATATAAATGTGTGTTGTTGCTTCCCCCCCCCAAAAAAAAATGCTTGATTTCAATGTTAGATAAATTATTTTTCATCGCTTCCCTGTATACAGATTCATGGTTTTCTTCAAAACGCCCTCTTGCGATGACATTGGTCTCGACGGTGGTCTGGTGTCGGATCGTTACGGCTGTATGTCAGACGGCGGCCCTTTCTCGACCACGTGGTGTAAATGGAAAAAAGAGGACGACGACTGCGTGAAACACGAAGACTGCGTGAAACACTGACATTTTATGCCAATTGTACTGCGTCCAGTCGTCCAATTTGGAAACAAAATTTAGATGTGAACATTAAATGTGGAGGTTAACCGCGAGGCTTTCACAAGAATTAATTTCGAACAGCTTTGAACCAAAGTTAAACGATTTAATGTGTTAGAATTTCAGTCACATTTGTACAAGATATTGCAGTCTAAGTGTATCCGCATACTAGTAATCACGTCATAATATTTCCCCTCCACATTCATTCCCATCCTATCCTGTCATTGATGTAAATTCTAAAAAGTATTTAATTGGGACTTAACGATTATCGTGGGCCTTCCGACCCTGTGCTCACCAGTAGAGCTCGGACTTTCTGATTTCTGATGCTTACATTTTAGTCGCCTATTAGACAAGAAGTGGTGCAAATGTGTGCAATAATGAAACGTATGGCTGGCAAAAACAATTCCATAAATTTTAATTCACTTAACCGCTTTCAGGCCATCAAAGTTAAAATGATTTTCACTAGGAAACACAGCTCACTCATTTTCACCCAAGGGTTATTATTTTCATAATGGACAGTAATGGGTAGGCTGTCATCTCTTATATGTATCTTTAACCTTAGTATTTTTTGTTGTTAATTACAAGAATATATATCGTGGTGGTTTTGGAAGAAAAGAACGACCCAGTGGTGATGATTATTAGTATTATTTGATGTATATTCGTTTAACGACCACTTTCGGGGTTTGAATAAAATTTTCATGAAATATGGTATAAGTTCATTCTAGTTGTCTTGATGTTCAAAGGGAAATAATAAACTGGGCCTAGAGTTCAACTAGTACTTCGCTAATTAAAGTTATATATTGGATTCACATTTCATTGTAATCCATTTGTCAACGTTTTGTGATTGGAAGGGCAATTAGATTCGAAAAGGAAGTAAAAGTATTTAAACACTGTCTTTATTCAATTGCATTTTCAAAAATTTGTTATAATATTGAATTATATTCGATTGAGATATTGTAGATAGCAATGAAAATGTGTTTTATAAGTATGTATGGCAAATACACGCTGAATGACATGCGTAACATTAAATGAATTTCATAATTTTTGGCCTGGATTTAGTTATGGGTCCATTGCTTACGGGTTATTTTAGCGGGATTAGAACCATGTATTTGAGAAAATTATGATTAGATAATAAACACAAAAAGACCCATTATTGTTACGGCCCGATAGACCGAGGGTCCGATAGACTAGGTGTCTGATACACCGAGAATTGCGACCATAGATTGTGCGTCTAAAGCTACTGTCACACTGTGCCGTCTTACGATTCCGTCTGCCTCCGTCTAAACTATTTACCTCAGACGGTGTCAGACGGTGGCAAATGGAATAGAATAGAATGGAACAGAACGGAAAAGCACCGTCTATCAACGTCTAGATACGTTTGTAATCCAGTTGAAAATCGAATTAAAAAGTCCAATAAACGTTTAATAAACGTACGCGTTCGTTTTTTCAGACGGAATTGTTAGACGACGCAGTGTGACAGTAGCTTAAGAATCTGCCTAAGTTTGTTTTAAGTATGCAGATTTAGAATGAAGGAAGAGAGGGACAACTATACAAAGTGGGCCAGAAAGAATGCAACACCTACGTTCGCTCATTTCTTCACCATCATTGGCAAAATGTCATTTTTTGTTTCGTTGGTTAGAACATTCCTTTTCCAACACAATGATAACATGATCACTGATTTTTTGTAGGATCCTTGGGCCTTTTTTCTGAGGCAATGTCATTTCCCAAATTTGCTACTTTTTCAACTCCACCGGTGTGGGTCGATCGCAATTCCTCACGTTGTCTTTAATTCTTTTTATAAAGACAAGCGCATTCCTGCGGTTAGTTTGCCCAGCTTATTCTATGGAACGCTGTAACGAGAGAATATTTCGGTGTTTCAAAGATCGGAGTTGAACAAATAACAAATTTGGGAAATGACATTGCCTCAGAAAAATGTCCCTAGGATCTAAACATCTTACTGAAAATCAATGACCATTGTATTATTTGGTTGGAAAAAGTATGTTCTAACCAATGAAACAAAAAAACCAATGACATTTTGCCGATGATGTTGACGAAATTAGCGATCGCAGGTGATGCGTTCTTTCTGGACTACTCTGCATATTTTAACCACAATTGAGCATTATTAAATCTCCATACTTACGTTCAAGCCTAGATTCGTAATTTTGCCTGCATACGCCGTTCATTGGTACCATACAAATCCTTGGTGTATAGGAATCACACCCCTCCGCTCTTTTTATTAGTTTTTGTTCCAATCTAATAGTTGTCAAATAAACACACACAAAAAGTAACTACCCCCTTTTTTCAAAATACCATTAACTTGTTAAAGAAACAGTTTTGAGCAAAATGATTCGGCAAGGGTGTTCCTGCACTTATTGACTAACTTCTGTGTGAAAATGTGATTGATCTGTCAAGTCATGCATGAGTGAGCACATATCAAAGGCAAAAATGTCACTTTTCAAAAGTCACAAGGGTCATTTTGAGGGATTTGTGATGTAGGATTTTGACAAATTCTGTTTCTGTTAAATGATTAAGCGCTATTTATGTTAATCACCTATCATGTGACCCCCTTTCTTCTCTTTTTGGCACTCGGTGAGCTCAATTTCAAAATGTCCACCCTTCCTCAATTTTGAAATTGTAGAATCCATTAAATTGATAGAAAAAAAAAAACCCTTGAAATCCTAAATATTTCTCAGCAAAATGTATCTTTACTTGTTGTACGAACATAAGAGTTTGTAACTATGTCATGGTCCAGTGAGTACACTTTATAAATAAAGCAAAAATACCATTATTTACCATTATTCTGGCATGAGATGACTCCTGTGACTTTTGAAAAGTGGCATTTTTGCCTTTAATGCATGCTCACTCATGCATGGCTTGACGGATTAATCTTGTTTTCACACAGAGATTAGTCAAGGAATGTTAAAATGTTCCTGCCAAATTATTTTGCTAAAACTTATTTCGTTAAAAAATTATGGCAGTTTGAAAAAGGGTGTAGTTACTTATTTTGTTGTGTGTATTTAATGTGATATGTTAAGAAATCATATTCCATATTCAACTCACCTAGGCTCAAAGGTATGTTTAACTTTCATAAGGTTGATAGATGACGGGGTTTTTTTTACAGCAGTTCATTGAAACTGTTGATTCCTGCTGCTAACGTTAAACCTAATGTGTTCCGTTGCCACCACATGTTTTTTCAATCACTCACTGGAAAATTATCCCAATATACAGGCACCCATTCATAAATCATGCAATGGCATACTTAATGTTCATGGTGAATGTAGGTTGCCTATAATTTGCATTATGAGAATAACCGTATGTTGTGTCAAGTTGAGTGAAAGGGGTCATGTACTTACATTGTAATTAATTTGCATTCTCAATGTAAAGCACCCCTAAGAACTTCATTGTAAGCATGATGCTAAACAATATTATTGCATTATGAATGTATATTAAAGATAACATTGATTTTATGTACTCGTGTTTTCCTAGTACAGGCTTCTTTGTTGTTAAATCAAACGCAAACTGAAAACAATGATATGCCATTATTGGGAATAATAATTTATTTAAACCTATGCATAATACATATATACATTATACAGAAACATTACATAAAGACAAACACAACGTCATGTGAAAAACTCGTCCTTGTACCATAACAACACATAACCTGGAAGCATATTGTGTGAAAGGCAAAATATTTTCCTACACTTGACTCTTCATTCCGGTTCTTACAGATGTAGGCCTGACACGTGGTATTTATAACAATTGATGGCAAAAGAAATGTATATTTACTTGCTTTACTTGAAATCATTAATTACGACGACAACTTGGTTCATATAGTTACACATAAATAATCCATTGTTTGGGGTGATGCTTGTTTTTCAATGTCAAACATTGCAAACATTGGTTATCATTGCGGCTGTTCAATTTAAAAAGTCAACCGGTGATGTTGGTGAACATTGGCAAATAAAACAATTCGAAAGTCATACTACCATCAGGAAGATGTTTATGGATAAAGATCGCGTTCGAATAAATCATCTGTAGACCCTTTATCATAAACATAAAAGAGCAGTTGGGAATATCGGTATGATAAAACCAGTTACTCGTGGCTGATTGCTTGTTCCTAGCAATACATTCGAAAAGAAATAAAGTACATTTTTTAGGGCTTCATTTTTAAACCTTGCCAGAGATACCTGTTGCACACACAAAAATGTCGGTCATTTTTTTTTTAGCTGGATGCCTCGATATACAATGTATTTGTCTGACATTGCCTCTCATTTGAACAGGTTGATTATCAACTTAAGATGTACTTATTTGGCAACTGCGCGAATCTAATCTATGGATATTGCAAATGAACAATAGCATTTAATATTTTTGATTTGGCAGGCACAAAATGTTTTTCGTCGTCGTCGGCCCCCTGCCCCCACTTGTCGGATGCTGTTTGGCTTGCAGTTTGGCTAGTATTTTTTTTTTTTGGGGGGGGGGGCAGGCAAAAATTTTCTCGACGGATTTCGCTTCTCTAAAGATTTTACCCTGGCACCGCCCCTGTATATTATTACTGTAGTTAACTTAACTATAACACCGGATGACCTTAATAAATCAATTCATAAAATGAGGCGAATTTTGATCCATATCCCCAGATCATCAACAGATTAAGAAAAGCACATCGACATATACCCATCGCGCACAAAAAACACACAGGAGGAACTTTGGTATAATTTGTTTCGAGCATTGAAAATGTCAACCATGTGTAGCACTCAATCCCCCCCCCCGTCCAACGAAAACTGGTTTTGCAGTCAATTATTGAACGTGTCTGTTGCAAATTCACATTTGTAAAATGTATAAATAAATGAAAATCATATTGAGGAAATATTTCATATGCTTAGGTAATACTTACCTAATAGGTAACTTCCTAACTTTCTAAGCTACGTGCTGTACAAGCAAACGGCACACTGCATGGATACATGTAGGGTGTATAGTTTGTGATCACCCTAATTGATTATGAGCGTCAGGGGAAAGTTCCTCTATTCTCGAGTGCCTTAGCTACCATTTTTTGCTCAAAACTTGGGATGTCCGCGTAAGAGGGGGGGGGTGCCTTTCCAATTGCTAAATCAAGTCATGAAGTATGAAGACAAATTATTGGGAGGTTCTTAGCCCCCTATTTAGGGGATTAAATCATTCCAAGGGCCAGTCATAGTTTACAAGTCAATACATTGAGCCCCTGTATACAAGTTGTTTGAATATTATATACAGTTGTGAGAGGGCACATTTGAGAATCTTGAATGTCTCGTTATACCAAATTCAATAGTTTCGAGGTGACCAACAACAATGACCGCAAATATGCCATTTATTCCACGTGGTTTATATAAGGGGTATCTGATACTCGCCCATGTAACATGTAACATACAATACATGTATAAATTAAATTAATTTAAACTTAATCCTAAAACGTGCTGAAAAAACTAATTAAAAGCATCCGAGTACAGGATTTTTCATAATATAAAACCAACTTATTTGGTAGATAAAAGTAAAAATTACACGTGTAAAACCTAAAATAACCATAAAATTGGAAGCACACACAGCACCAGTATCATTGCACATAAATCATACAGATTATCCAAAGTTTGCATAAAGTAGAAAATATCACTGTAACACACTTTAGCAAGTTATAATTCCACCGGCAAATGTACCGATTACAACTGGGATGAGTTTGTAGTTTACAGAGCAATACGACGGAATGTCCAGACTACGGTAGCATATTTTGGTGCAAGGCTGGACTGAGTCACGCGATTCAAGACGTGAAATGGCCTGACCACCGAACTCTGAATAACTTTGTGAAGTTAAGCTTGTCAGCGAATCGCAGCTAGCTCAGTGGTTAGAGAGCTAGTCTTCATATCCCAGTATCTTTCAAAACTCTTTTTATCTTTGTTTAATAAGATTGGCGATGAGGTTTAACCGTCAGACAAGACTTACAAAATCAAGACACACGTGAGAAATAACTCCAGTGTGAATCACATGACTCAATCCAGCCTCCTCGCACCAAAATAAGGCTACTGATGATTAACCATGATCATTTCATCTAGCATGCCCTCAACGATCAAAGCCAAAACGACAATGGGCATATGTAACGATTCATTTATAGACACAAGTGATAGAGAGATGAGATCTGAAATATGTATTGCAACCCATACAAAGACATTTCGTAACGTCAAGTTTCCTCGCCAGCTGCAATCATTCATTCATGAACTCGATAGGGCCTATGTAACCCATTTACCTGTCTATAAAACAGCATTGTCTCTTGGTTTGATTGTAGTTCCAAGTCAACCCAGTCACATCCTTATTAACATTAAGATGTGTTAGGTAATATAATGTGTTAGGTAATATAATGTGTTACAGTAATAGTATTATATGGAAATGTCGGGCAGAATTATAATTACGTTTAAAACAAATCTCGATGTGATGATATGATATGATGTTTTCTGATCACAAGTTTTATATTGATATTATTTATAGTACGCATTTACCAATCCATCGCTTATTCGTAAAGTGATTACTGATTAGTTACGTCACATAATCAACAATTTATCTATCCTGCAAATAATTTTCAACAACACTTTCGTCACTCCCGTATAGTGAACGTGTTCACTGATTGACGTTAATCACGCAAGTTTCTCACCCTTTATGTTACAGGCTCGTGTCCTTTATTTTACTCACTAACTGAAATATTTTCCCTATTTGTTATAAATCTATTCTATCCACACTGGACGTATCCATTTGAAAGGTAAAGACTCGTCATAATAAGGTAACTTTCCGTTAAACAATCTGACTATAATTGCAAACTTTATTTACGTTTGATTAAAATGAACCATTTTTTAAACCGAATCTAGAACTTTTATTTCAGTAAATTCGGAGCAACACATCAGTTGGTTGAATGTATCGTTCTGTAAATTTATTCGTTACGTAATTTGTGTAAATTCCGGATATGTATATATATGTAAAGATATGTATATTCACCTAGGTCTCTGAAATCATGAACGTTATCATTATCATTATTGTGATAATATAGGCTGGTATAATATTCTTGGTGTATTTGACACAACAGCTACTCAATAACACTCTTCTTATCAATTAAATCTTTCAATACTAATATATCAATTCGATTTTGTTAACTACATTATTTTCTTCAAATTGCACGATATGTTTTGAATAATATTATGTACAATATATACTATAGTCAAAGTTGTGTTTCATGATTGAACTACCTTTCCCGGTCGTTCCACAATCTATTTTAGTGCTTCAACCATTTTCTTTCCAAATCACCCTTTTCCTTTGGCAGTATAAATAAGTACTAATTATTTAACTCTTAAAGTATGAAATGCCCCCCCCCCCATACACTAATTTATTGTAGCTCCATCAATCCATACACGTTATTCCATTCATGGCGTATTTGCACAATACAATAAAGCAGGAATTCCTGTAAATTTTCCAATTAAATTTGAGCAACCCTTGTTTTCAAGTAAATCACTCTCTCCTAGTTAGGGATAAATGCAGCATAGCATATTTTCAAATATTGTTTTGTAGTGTAGTGGTTGAATACACATGTTGGAAAGCAGTCTTCGCTATTATAGCCTATGTGTATTTTGCTTAAAACTTATACCATGATGAACTTGAAATGTATTCAACATTATATGGGTATACAATCACTAAACATTTTAGAACGACGTAAATTTGTTTTCGAATTACCAATCATCATCACTTCTGAGTAGCAACTCCAATTTAATGCCTCGCCCACCAATACATTCATTATTTATAAGAATATATTTCATTTTAGTAATTTAACTTATCTCGTATAAATATTATTTTACATAAATATAACTTGAAATAATTAAACAATTACTTGAAAATGGGAATTGACTCCTGTCTCAGACTACATGTAAGTTTGGCATTCTGTTTCATTCCAATCAGAAGAAACCATATTTTTGACTGGTAACACATTCGGTGGCCCTAATCATTTTAATGAGCAGGACCTGGTTATGTGTTTCATCTACCCAGAATTTATCACCTCATTTTCAGTCGCGCCATTTTTCTAACTAGTATTCCAGTGCTTTATCTAATATACACTCATGCTCATAATTATGGAATACT
>JZLH01S0068638.1:0-21325 GCA_001188425.1 Eucidaris tribuloides
TCCCCTCTCTTCCCCTCTTTCCCTATCCCTTCCCTCTCCCATTCCCCGCCCTCTCCCTCTCCCTCCCCTTCCCTTCATCTCCTTTCCTCTTCTCCCTTCCCTGCTCCTCCCTCTCTTTTCTTTCCCTCCCCACCCTCCGTTCTCCTTCCCTGCCTCCTTCCCCTCCCCCCCCCCTCCCCTCTCCTCCCCCTTCCCCTTTCCCCTCTCCCCTTCCCCCTCCCTTCCCCTCTCCCTTCCCTCCTCCCTCCCTCCCGCTTACCCTCATTCCCCTGGTTCCCCTATCCCCTTCCCCTCCCCTCTCCCCGTTCCCTTCTCCCCTCCCCTCTCCCTCTCCACCCCTTCCCCTCCCCCTTTTCCCTTTCCTTTCCCTTCCTCTCCCTCCCCCTCTCCCTGCCCCTCTCCTCCCCTCCCCCTTCCCCTCTCCACATTTCCACTTAAAGTGAAATGATAAGATTGGAAGTAGTCCTCAATTTAGTACACACAGTTTTGTTTTGAAAATTTCAGTCATTGTTTCCTCTTGTTCAACATGTCCCTCCTCAGAATATGCTGTGAAAAGTGAATTTGTTGTGTAGCGGTGTGGGTGTAGCTTTCTATCATGGGATCAATTTCTATCAAGGTAGAAGATTCATTCAATACTGGTAAAAACAAATCTTGTTTCTCCTTCAGTAATCTAATTCAAGACAAATCCCTCCACCCTGAATGTACACTTTAGCTACTAAGAAGTGTATATTGGTTTTAAACTCATTTTTGCATTTTGCAGGTATTTTGACTTCTCTAATCATATTACTGCCATGTAATGGTGAAGGTCATTTGTTGTGTTCATTTCAATTACCTACATGTATGCCAATAGTCAGGAATAGTAATGCAAATTAAAATAACTCATCTCATAATTTGTTTATGGGTTCAAGGTCATAATTGATTTTAAAGGGAAGGTTAACCTTGTAAAACTAGAATGGTAAAACCATTCAATTTTAAACCCTATCTTTTTAACAAGGTAAGCAAACATTACTGAGGTGGAGGTGGACTGACAAATTTATTGTTTAATGTTTATGTAGTGAAATTTATATAGCACTAATGAAATTAATCCTTATTCAGGATAAATTTCCTGTATGTACATGTAATGTATACAGTATATTGTTATTTACATGTACTATATTTTCCAAGCAGCGTTTGTGGTATCATTTAAAGTTATCATTTTGTATATAAAAAACCTGTCCATAGTGGCTACTGAAGGGAAACCCTAAAAAGGGGGTCCTCATAGAGAGGTGATTTGTATATTTATTTATTTCAATTTAATTTAAGCAGGGTTGCCCTTTCAGTTAAAAAATCTGTTCTCCAAAGGGGTCCTGCATACAATAAAAAATAGTTGCTACCGACAGGTTTTGAAGGTAAATGACATGATTGGGGGTAGTGTTCAAGTTGGGCTGAAACTACTCTAGAATCAAGTAAACTATGCAAGGATTCTCCTGTGAAAATCATGTTGTCAAACGTTGAATCATTCTAAAATAACTTATCTCAATATCCCTCATGGCAGGCAAACCTGCTGTGTGGCTCTCTGTGGGTCCTATTTTTATCGTGTCCGGATATAAGTAAAATACTCGTATGTTAATGCTTGATTCTCCTTAAGTAAACAAATCAGCGACAAATCCTTCCAGCTGGGAGATCCACTCCAGCTGGTGTATAGTTGGTATATATTTCAACTCATTTGGTTCTTGAGGCATTTTCAAGTGTTCCCAATCATGTCACTAACCTTTTAAACATAATTTGTTTCCATTGGAATCCCATCATAGTGGATAATATAAAGACCAAATTTTTCCATTGATTACAAATGTCAAATTCTGTTTTTCTCTGTTTTACCATGGTTTTACAAATTATGTCAAATTCTGTTTTTCTCCATGTTGTAATTTTGCAATTTTCCAACTTGAATTTTTGTTGGAAAAAATCCCAAATAACTTTTAGCTTGTTAGGCCTGTGGGGGTTTTGAAGCAGGTTTGGGGACATACATGTATTTACAAGTAAAGCATGAATTCTTTGGCAAACTAGGCATGTTTTTGATAAATTAGTTTAGTTTTATTTAATTCATATTAATTTCACTCTAGGGGAATTTTTAGGCTTGATTTTTTTTCATCTTTGTTCAAAAATCAAAATGCTGTTTTCCGCGTTATACCGTACCCTCAAATTCCATGATTTCCGCGGAAAACTTTGGTCTTTAGGGTAATATAAGGCAGGACTGACTGTAATTAACCTGTTGGCTGCAGTACTTGGATGTGCCATGTGTTACCTCTATGGGAATTACAGAATATTAGAGGCAATGGGTTAATCGGTGGCTAATTAGCTATAAAAAATTCTGTTTTACGACAAAAAGTGTCTCAAATGTTCCTTGAAGGAAGTAGTTTGCATGGTGTGGATAAGCAATTAAGCTACGACTTTTACGGTGCACCATGTGAAAATTCTTTCTTGGAAATTGGTAGCCCTTAAAAGGGCTGTTGTGATATACATGTAGAGTATGAAGTTCTCGACGTTTCGGACAGGTTGACTGTCCTTCTTCAAGAGTGAGCCAGACTTGTTGAGTGTTGAAAGTGTCTCTCAGTTAAAGGTAAATGACATGATTGGGGGTAGTCCTCAATTTGGGCTGAAACTACTCTAGAATCAAGCAAACTATGCAAGGATTCTCCTGTGAAAATCTTGTCAAACGTCGACTCATTCTATAACTAATGTCAATATCCCTCGTGGCAGGTAAATCTGCTGTGTGGCTCTCCATGGGTCCTATTTTTATCGTGCCCCGATAGAATTAAAATACTAATATGCTCATGTTTGATTCTCCTTAAGTAAACAAATTAGAGACAAATCCTTCCAGCTGGGAGATCCACTCCAGCTGGTGTATAATTGGTACATATTTCATCTTTGGTTCTTGAGGAATTTTCAAGTGTTCCCAATCCTGTCACTAACCTTTAACAGTTTAACTGGTAGAATCAGAAATTTTTTTTAAAATTTTCTTTTAGGGGGCTACTTTTCCTGTTTCAGGGCTTTATACTCTTTTGTATTGAACCCTATTTCAATTTACAGGGGCTCTTTTGCAAATTCAGGGGTTCTTTTGTCATTTCAGGGACAAAATCGCCCCATGTATTTTTTCCCCTGGTTAGAATTATTCATGAATTCCTCGCAGTTTTTTTTTTTTTTCATTTTTTGCCATATGACATTGAAGAGGTAATTGTTGAAAATTAAATCCTGACTCAATTCAGCAAAAACAACAACAAAATTTCAAGGTACCAGTAATTTTAAAGTGGTTTAAATAAATAGTACGTACAGTAGATATCTATCAACATCATACACTTCCTCCCACTGATGGTAATTTCTCATCAGGAATGACAAAAACTCTGTCAACATGTCAATGTCATGTCAATAGCGAAATTAACCATTTCAAAATTAAATTTTGCGAATACCTTGAGTTATTATCGGGGAGTTAGACTGAGTCGATGGCTTCACTAGTCTTGGAGGAACTCATTCATTACGTGCACATTGTCACTTGAGTTGAATTCACGTCGCCGCTAAAAATAAAACGTGCCAGATGACGTCAAACCCTCAGCCAGATTTTCACTGAATTGTGCAAAAATAGATGAATTAGATTAATATTTCCATCCTTGAAATGCTTTTTTATTTCACTCGCAACAACAGATTTTTTTTGCAAGTGTGGTATTTTCGCACAAAAGGGCTGGAAAATTTGACGTCACGAGTTGGATGTTTGAAGGCGCACAGACATGATACAGGAAAGAGCGTGAAGTTTAATTCAAGTATTCAAAGAATGCTAAGAATGCCTGTAAGATTGTGTAGGTTTCAATCTGTATCACACTAATCATTGGATTGATGGGTATTTCCCTGGGGCTTGGGATGAATTGACAATGTTGGAATTAATTTGGTGGTTTGAGCCAAAAATTGTTTGAAAAGGCTACATTTTATTAGAGAAAGTATGAAAATGAAAGAAAAATGAGGTTAATTAAATTGCAGTATTTATAGAAATACAACAAAGGACTACAAATGCCCTTTTTTCATTTCCAAAACAAAAAGCTCCCTCCTGTCCTCCCCTCCTGTCCTTCCCCCCCCCCCCCCCCTCAAAAAAAAAAATCACAAAGATCACTCAGTTTTCCTACATTGTTACAGGGTTCAATGTTATATATTGTATTGTTAGATGAGACTAAAAAGTGCCTTAGAAATGAAATCATTTGACCCAGCCCTGGTAATTTATCCCATGTGCCAAAATGTGTCCACAAATGTGAATTTACCGTATATGCATGCTTGTTTGTGTTTTTTATATGGGGGGGGGGTTTGCATGGATTTAGTAAAGTTTCAAAGCACAATTTTTGTATTCCTGTTATTCCCATTATAGGCCTCATACTTTTATTTAGATTTCATTAATTAATCCCTCATGGTCTCACCCCTACACTGTGCCCGCCCCCCTCCCACAACACACTTTCTACATTGACATTATTGAGAAAGATGTGCATTATTTTCATTTGTGTCAGTCAGACTGCTTTACACGACTCATAAATATTGCGCTTGGAATGTAAGGAATTTACATGATGAATATTTGTCACTCTTCTGCAACTGGCAATTGTAACATCCAAACTATAAATATGGTTAACTTTAAATACATTGTGTCGCTATATTCATTCATGAAATTGTCACTTCTGTGATGACTGATTTTTGTTTATTCTAGTATACTGTGTGTCATTCGTTAAGTCGTACTATTGTGATACAATTTGCTTCTCTGACGAGTGAAGGGGAATGTGTGATCAACTGCCATTTTACATTTTCCAAAAGTATTATCTTCCCGCCATATTTCTCTATAGTTGTACGTACGTTCTGTGAAATTTACTGCATTCTGCATTGCATAAATGAATGTAGGCCTGCTTAAATTATGATTTTCTAACTGCGAAAAAAAAAGAATTCCATCCATTTTCTTCTTCTGATTCTTCAGTCAATCTTTGTTTCCCCTTCTCTCCCTCAAAGAAAATTCCAACGTAAGAGTTCCTCTTCGTGTCCTGTATATTCCATTCTATATTTTTAGAATAATTTCAATAATCTTGTTTCACATTTATACTGTGATTGCACATAGCATATTGGTATTGCTATAAAAAAATAGTGGCTTGAAGCGCTGGATTTACTTCAAAGAAAAAAATCTGTAGTTAATATGAGAGCTTCTGACACACACACCTTTAATTACTATCTGCCGATGTCTTGAATGCCAGATATGATATTGAAATAAATATATTGGATAGACAATTTATTCATGAAAAACACTTGATATTGAAAGAAAGGGTGGAAAAGGAGAGAAAGATATTGCATTGCTAGCATTGCAAGGTTACAGGGATGTATGGATGTAATGAAATAGACAACTTTCATATCGGCACCATGTTATTATTTCACTCCAATATCAAAACAATCTCTCGGCTAACCCGCAGTATGTGTAATAACGTTCTTCCCCACCTCATCTCTATCGCGGGCTATATAGCTTGATACTGCTGAGATAATATCCTGGCTTTTACACCAGGATGTTAATTGAGTACCCGCAGGCTTCCATTTTGATCGTGTGTGCAAAAAAAAGAACACACAGACACGCACACACGCATTATGACATGCACATGTATGCTGTAATGCATACACACAGCACAATCAGCACACACACATAAATAGACAGACATAATACTCTGAAATGATGAATTCCTATGAATCAGGTCATGTTAACCAAGTAATATTACTTTGGTGTAAACAATTGTTTGGCTTACTGACTATTTATAACAATTTTGCATATTCATGTAATAAATAATAGAAAACTGAAATCTTGTTTTCTTATCACAATTATGAATTGTGATAATTTCGACCAGAGTCAAGATTTTGCTATATTTCATAGGAATTAACACAAAATTACAGTAAATAGTACTGAGTCGTAATTTGATAAATTTATTCACAATATTCACATTTTACTAATTCATTCACAATATTCATGAAGTCACCTTTAATGTCTATATGAGCATGTGCTTTTTCTTCTTGTAATTAATTTATAGTAATCATCATCATCATCATCATCGTTTAGAGTCCGTTTTTCCATTTTGTGGGGTTAGACAGTACATTTCCTTGACGGCTCTCTGCCATGTTGTCCTGTCATTTGGGTCAATGTGGGTAATGTTAAACACTCTTATGTCTTCTTGATTAATTTATAATAATATTTGACAAAATTTACTAAAGACAATGTCAGTGATAATACTATACATGTATGTAGTCCTATATTATTAACAGTGGATAATTTAAGTGTAATTTCATAATATTTGACAGTCATAGAAAACTGTGAAATGTTAGTTTCCTATCAATATTAATTTTGATGATAGGGCAAGGTTAATTAATTTGCTACATTTAAAACAAAAATATCTTTCAGGAACTTACACAAAGTTGCAGTAAATTGTACTGAGCATATTTTGATGAATGCATAATATCCGTATATTTGTTCATGATATTTATATTTTATTAATTTATTCACAATATTCACATTTTCACTAATTCACATTTTGTAAATAAATTAGTCAAAATGTGAATGAATTTGACTTATTCACATTTTGCCTAATGTATTCACAAAATTCTCATTTGACTGAATTACCAACAATATTATTTATCAAGCTGCATTTTGATTAATTGTATTTGCAATAAACATGCATGTACATGTAATGTCTACGTGTAGATGTACTTGTATTTTATCCTCTTGTATAATTTATAATATTTGACTGAATATTTGAATAATGAATTAAAAAAACAGTGCTAATTATTTTAATACATTAAAAATGGATAGTTCAATTGTAATTTAAAAATATTAGACCCTGCTACCTTTTCTTCTACTACTACCGTCTAGTAAGCCAGAGTTTATGTTGTACATTTCATAACTCTGCATTCCTGTGTCCTGTAGCAGAACAGCGTTAACCCTGTTACCTCAATCAATTGATGATGCATTTAATTATGCCATGGCTCTAATCATAGGCGATGATACACAGACACGCACAGACATGCAGACACACACACACACACACACACACACACACACACACACACACACACACACATTGCACCCTTCCACTATAGCTCATTTGCAGGCCACAATGTTCCATGAAATCTCTGCACTAGTTATGACTGCCCGTTTAATGGACGCTAATTAAAATCCCATCTTTGTCCGTACTTCTAACCGTCTGATGACCACCATGTATGGTCATGATCCACGAGCCAGCCCCCTGTCATATCTATTGGGGGCTCATCTGAGGTACCTTTGTGTGGATTTCACCGTTAACTGATAAGACCCGCTCAGCTCGGGCATGAAATTCTTTCAGTCCGTCGTCGTGGCATGCCATCACTGTAGTTGTCGTTGCTCGCTTGCTCGCCGATAGTCGGTTTTCGCTTTCCTCCAGCCCCAGTGGAGGACCGTTGGTGTGCATCTTGTACTGTGCTGCTCAATTTTTGTAGTGCCCAATGATCCACAACAGAAATGTGTACATGTCATGTAGATTGCAGCATCTTCAGTCGTCAATTACACAGTCCATCTTTACCTGAGCATTTTATGGAGGATGCTGTCATATCTTTTCTTGGGCTGGATATTGTAAAGCTACATGTCAATGATCAATCCAGTCTGCAAAATTACATTCCCTGAGTCATTTCATTAAAAAATATTGTTCACTTAAATAACTGATAGATTTTATTGTGATTTAATTTTATTTATTTGATGATGATGATGATGATGATTATGACGACGACGACGAAAATGATGATCATCATCATCATTATTATTATTTCAATGTAATTAAAACAAAACTAAATTGATCTGATAACCAGGGATTGCATCAAATTTCAACAGAGTTTGCAGAACGTATAGATGTCCAAGTATCGAATATCACTTGTCTTCAATGAAGTGCCTTGGATTTTTTGGATTGAAAAAGAAAAAAAAGAATCAAGATATATTCATGTCACTTCATAACATGTAAATTAATATCTTAAGATTTAAGACCAATTGAAACTAAAAGTAAAACTGCAGAAAAATTGTTATAATTGCGGATATTTTTCCTCATTAACAACACACCCTTTATTTTGTTTCTTTATCTTATTTAATTTGTTTGTGAATTGATACTGAAACTGCTCAAACGACTGTTTATAGCCAATTTTTGGATGGTTTTTGATAGCTACCTTTGTCCAAATTGAATGTGGTTTATAAATACCATAAATCACGGGGCCCTGGAAAATTGTTAAAAATTCAGGAAAGAAAAATGAACAAAACAGAGCAATAAAGCCTGAATTAAATCTGAAAATGAAACAAAGGAAATGTGTACTACACTATATTTTGCAGATAAATTGCATGCTTTTAGAGTGGTTTCAATATGTCAGGAAGAATTGAATGTAATTTGTTATATTTTTATTTATTGCAATGACATACTTATTGTTACTTGGATGTGAACTTTCATATTTGGAGAAAATGTATTTTGGCATGGTTTTGCAGTATACTGCTGCTGACCATTTAAGTGCTTGATCACTTCTCTGAGGTGAAAAGTGATAGTAATTACAATGATAATATTAATGATGATAATAGTAATAATAATAATGATAATGATGATAATAGTAATAATAATAATAATAATAATAATAATAATAATAATGATAATAATAAAAATAATAATAATACTGATGATAATAATAATGATAATAATAATGATAAAAGTAATAATGATAATGTTAGTGATGATGATAATAATAATAATAATAATAATGATAATAATAATAATAATAATAATAATAATATAATAATGATAATAATAAAAATAATAATAATACTGATGATAATAATAATGATAATAGTAATAATGATAATGTTAGTGATGATGATAATAATATTAATAATAATAATAATAATAATAATAATGTTAGTGATAATCATCATCATCATCATCATCATCATCATCATCATTATCATTATCATAATCATAATCATAACAACAACGACAGTGTTAATGGTGATGGTGAGGATCATAATAATATTGATGAAAATAACAACAACAATATTAAATTAAAGGATAAAAGGAGGAGGAGTAGAGAAGAAGATAAAGGAGGGGAGGGAGGGAGGGGAGGGAGGGAGGGGGAGCAAAAGCAAGTAATGTAGCCCATTCTACAATTGAGTGCTGTCAGATTCCTATCTCAAAGAACTATCTAGTCTTCAAAGATACATGTTATTAAGAGAGCATTTGTTCCATTTAGTAACAACAAACAGGCTGATTGCTTGTTCTTATCTGTGGGTGGGGAAATATTCAATTTATCACTGCTAGAGTCGCAAAACAATATAGACAAATTTCAACATGGAAATTGCTTACCTGTAGCAATATTATGTGCTTGCACTCTATGTTGCCAGGCCCTTTTATCAAATGGAAATATCTCATAAAATCAAACCTGTTTTCCAAAATAATGTGATTAGTTTTCTGATGAATATTTAACAAAATATATCAATAAATGGCATATGTAGCTTTCAATTTATTCCTCTTGAGGGATAAAGCTTATTTTAATATAGTGGATATTTTGTTGAAGACTATATGTAGAATTAATCTTGAAGGGCATATCCAATGTACTGTTAGTATCAGTGGTGTGGTGTTGGGGGTGGGGAGGGGTAGGAATAAGTATCTGCTCTCAAATGAAATTTGAATGAAATAAATGAAATAAAATCATATCAAAATGAAATATTGCTAATGTTATTTTATAATTTCATGAATCATGAAACAGCAAATTTTACATTAACAATTTCACTCATTAAAAAAAAAATCAAAAAACCTATATAGGCCTCATCTAAACTTGTTAAATGTGCACTGCCAACATAATGCATGAGAATGAAATCAAGAAAAACAAAGATTTTTCAAAAGAATTTTTCCCACTTTTGTACCTTTCCCCTAAATAGTACCTCACATATTAAAAGTATTTGATTTAACAATGTTTCCAGTGTAGAAAATCTGAGCTACGTGATTCCCCATGCTACTAGTGTCTCTGATAAGGTTTAAAAATGAAGCCATGAAAAAGAAATAACAGGTCCAAACTATCAAATAAGTGTTTTTAAAAAGTGGAAATCAATAAACGACCATTCCAGATTACCCCCATAGACAGCTCTGTTATGGAATTATTGTCCCCAGGACATTAATTCCTGTGCTGATTTACATAGATAGTTTGCAAGTGACAGCGTAACTGCCTAAAGTTTTGTGTTCTAGGGTGTTAATTATATCATGTAGGTCATATATTAAGAGTGTTAATTCTTTAATCTGTAACAATTGTGCTGCTTAGTAATGACTAGTAATCATGAATAGTCTTGAAAGTAATGACTGTCCAAAGTATTAATTTCTATTTAAATTTAACAGTTCCGAGAATGTAACATGAGACTTAGAAAACAACATCAATAAATGTAGAGGAAAGTGGTTCATGCAAGGTTTTTGCTGATATGTAATACCCTCATACCAACTTGAAAGGTATACAGCCCTACTTTGGCAGCCAAAAGGGAGCAATTAACAAAAATGTAATTTCTAATAAATTAGCAATTTGTATTGGTGATTTTCATTTAATCGGCATTAATGCAATTTCGCAATGCTTTGTTGAAAGGCATCATATAACAATGTTGCCAGCTTTGAAAATCTGAGCTACATGTACATATGTACATGATTCCCAATGCTACCAGTGTCTCTGATAAGGTCTAAAAATAAAGCCCTGAAAAAAATTGCAGTTCAAAATGATCATTATGTGGTTTTAAAAAGTGAAAATCATTGAGCTATTCCAGGTTTCCCCCATAGACTGCTGTTTTGCAGAATGTTTGTCGGCTGATAATATGGAGTTTTATCTGTACATACAAATGACAGCATAACTGTCTGAAATTTTATGTTCCAGGGTATTTATTTGTCCATTCAAACACTGTCAGATATATCAGATAGCAAAGTTTGACATTTGTTTAAAATGGAGCTTCCACAATATTATATAGCGTCTTGTAATATCTTCAATAGAATGATTATTTCTTCTCCAAATTTGGCCTGAAGGTACTGAATGCTTAGAAAGTTAGGATGTTTCATTAACTCCAGTACATGTATAACTCAATTTTTAGTGATTTGTCAATTACTTCCTTTTGCAGAGTAGGGCAGTATGCCTGATGTTTTCCACCTTTTTATACAGTATGTCAGGGCTTGACACTAGCACTTGCCCGCTTGCCCGGGGCAAGTAAAATATCATGTCAGGCAAGTAAAAACTCAAAATATTGAAATTTACTTGCCCGATTGGGCAAGTAAAATTTGATCATGAAATGAGCAAAATGTGTCCAAAATCTTATCAAAACTAAAAAATGTGTCTTAAATTTCCATAATTCCATCATTATTTTGTTCATTGAACTTAATTTCAGGACTCTTTTATTCCATAAATCACACCTTTCACAACCCCCAGAATGAAAATAAACTCCCAATTCTATAAAAAGGCCTTACTGATTAAAATTACTGAGAAATCATTTTTAATGCTTTTTATTATTATTTATTTTCGGGCAAGTAAAAATCTGAAAATGATTTCACTTGCCCAAATGACAAGTAGGCAAAAAAGTTAGTGTGGAGCCCTGAGTATGTGTACTGTAGCCACAAGTCTTTTTTTTTTTTGGGGGGGGGGGGGGGCTTGCAATACCCAGAGAATTTACGGCAGAGTGCAACACTAGCATTACCTTTTTAGTTTTACCCGGGGCAAGTAAAATTTAATTGTTACTGTAAATGTGGAAAATGTAAAATAATCGTACCAAAACTGTCAAAAGTCCTAACAAAAATGTGTGAAATTTTGGATTCAATTAATTTCATTTTCTCTCTTTCATTTGGAAGTTAAAGTTTAAAGCCACGGGCTAACATTTACTACAGTTAAAAAAAATGTGAGCTACATAATCCTCCATGCTCCAGGTGTCTTTGATAAGGTCTAAAAAAAAGCCCTGAAAAAATTGTATTTCAAAATAATTATTTAGTGCTTTAAAAAAGTGAAAATCGTAAGTTGACCAGATTCACCTGCCCATTTCCTCCCATAGACTTACTGTGTGTAGATCTGGGCTATTTTCTACTCGCCCCGAGTATTAATTGTTTATTCATTCATATCTTGCCAGTGGCAGCATAAATTTCCAAACTTTTGTATTCTAGGGTGTCTATTTGTCCAGTTGAACACTACTATGTAGCTCAGATATCAAAGTATGAATTTTTTTTAAATTGGAGCTCCACAATGTTAGCCTATCACTTTAAACTGTCACCCACATTTCATGTGTCTATGTGACTGTAATAGACAACATGCATTTTCATTTCTTGTGTCATTAATAGTGGCTTGTGCAGAATCATACAGTTTAGGACTCTGAATCATACCTTTTGCCACTCCCAAAATTGAAATAACATACACTGTCATAAAAGGCTTCAGTAGTAAAAATTAATGAGAAAGACTGATTTTTTTAATGGTTTCTTTATTATTACTTTTCTAATTTTCGGGCAAGTAAATTATTTGGGGGGCAAGGAAAAAACTAAGAATTCTTTAACTTTACTTGCCCAAAGGTAAAGAGCAAGTTACAAAAAAAAGTTTATGTGGATCGGAAAATTATGGGAAGCCAACTTATTGACGTGATTGATCAGTTTTTGCCCAGTATTAACACTTGGGCTGGTGACATTGCAGGAGCCGCTATAAATGAATTCATGGTGTGCCTGAATAAACAAAGTTAAGTGACGATCCAAGAGGATCATATGTTATTATTACAAGCATGCAAGCACGCCGCTGATGTAATATATGCCCCATAGATAACCCCGACAATGATTCTGTCACATTTTCTGCCCTTCATTTTTCCCCCGATCACCTTTATTTCTTGCGTGTGCGTCGTAGTAACAAAATAGATCTAAATAGAAATTGCCTCATGCACTCTTGGTCTCTCTCTCATTCACTCTCTCGCTCTCTCTCTTTCGCTCTCTTTCGCTGTATTTCAAATTTTCTGGCACGTGATGACGGACATGTTCGATTTGATCCGAGTCATGAGCCCGGAGTTCCCGCATCATAGCTCTGATTGATTTGTGTTTTTTTGTTTTAATAAGAAAAATCAAAAGAAACGGTCAAATTTTAGGGTGGGCTTGTAACTCGTCATCGACGTTATCATCATCGGGGGAAACTGCCTTTTTTCTTCTTCTTCTTCATCCTTTTTTTCTCTCCCCACAGGAACACGACCATTATAAGGTGCTAAAGATTACCAAAGTTTGCCATTTAGTTAATGCGCCGTGGTAATCAACGCCTCGGTTACCCCTGTGGGTTTCGTATGTATAATCATATGAAGCATGTCGTCCCAGGATTTCTGCTCAATTGCCATCCTTTCGGCCTAAAACGCGTTTTCCTGGCACGTTACAAAAACAACAGTATCAGGTTTGGCCTTTAGGCTAGCCCCCTCTGCAAACCGCGGTCGCGCTCTCTCTCTCCCTCATCTCCAAGTTTGGCGAGCTAAAAATCACCCTAAAACTCTTTCGACGACGTGTAATCGCTGCTCCTACACGGTTCACGCGAGGGGTGCCCGACCGCAGCCAACGTATACAAATGTTGATCAATAGATCTACCTTAACAGCTGGATGTACAGTGCTTAACCTGATAGGATCATCGAGTAACACGCCAGTCAATACCTGAATCTAGTTCTCGTCGAATGTTGTTCAGCTTTATAGTCTGTAAATTTGCCAAGAAAATCATTTTTACTCTCTTCCTGAAAAGCCTGCTCTGCCATTACTGTACAGGTGCAACTGCATCTACATGTAATGTACATGCATTCAGGAAGTGTTTTGCATTCTTTACAAAAGTATCAATGAGTTTTATAGTGTCATAATGTCATTTGCATCACGAAAGACCAGTATGAAATTTTGAAAGCAAGGCTGTGAGAGCAAGAAAATATCCCCCACAGAAGTGGTTGTTCTGAATGTCATTATTTATGTTTGCGTGAATGTATGTTTGTGTCTTTTTATGTGTGCTTACAACTTTGTTGGCTAGACAGGTTTCCAAAATGTTGGGATCAGTAACAATATGCCAATAGATGCATTTCCTAGGTCATTCAAAAGTGTATGCATACCCTTCAAACAAAGGTTGTCCCTAACAACCTGAGAGCTTGCCCAATGAACTTAAAAAACGGGTGTATGGAATACATTGTTACAAGGATTCCGACGAAGAAAAATCCATATATTTGAAATAATGCATACATACGTGTAGGTCTGGGCTCCACACTTTGGGCAAGTAAAATTATCACTTTCAGATTTTTACTTGCATTGGAATATTATTATCATTTTAATTCATTTCTGGGGTTGCAAAAGATTCCTGGCAAACGACCTGTTTCTGCATGCCATAATCTATGCTCGCTCTGTTCTACTAAAGAATGCAGCACATTACAGTTGTTGCTTCCTGGACTTCCATGTGGCAAAATTGCGAGCTTTACTGTTTATGTTTCGTTCTTTTTTGAACAAATTTCAGACATTTTGTTCGGCTTGCTTTTGGTATGATTTTTAGCAAGTTCTCCTCATTTGACAAACTAAATTCCAACATTTTTATGTTTCACTTACCCAACATAAAATTTTACATGCCGGGCAAGCAAGCAGGTGAGCGCTATTGCTATTGGTTAGCCCTGTAAGGCCTGCATTGCATACTCTACATACATTGCCTGTTGTCTCCTTATTTCCCTCAGGTGGGGGTGGGGCAGGGGGTCTTTTCCATTGAATTGGGGGATTGCTGTGAAGTCTGCGTCACTGAACAAGAATTCAGTGTGGCAAATCAACTTATAAAATATTCAAGAACTTTGACGGTCAACCAGTATATCATGTGTTTTCATGCCATCCCAACTACGGGGTCCGAGCATAACAGTTTTTTGTATGTATTCCAGCCGGAGTAAATAAATTTTCACAAACTAATCAAACTGTATGCTTTGTTATGATACGTGTTAACTTGTATCTTTCCAGCTGGAATTGAATTTCTAATGTCAGATTGTTTTGAACATTACCCAAGTTGGAATATTGACTTAGAGGCAGTATTGTTTGTAAGAAAAATATACTCTTGCAAGTAAACCTATTAATTAGAGCTACAATATGACTAATGATATGATTGGAAGTACTTGAAAATACCTCAAGAAGCAAATGAGTTTGGACATACATGTATACCAATGTATACTCTTTCTGGAATGTAAATCTTACCTGGAATGATTCGTCTGAAATGTATTTACTTATGGAGAATCAAGCATGAACATACCATTTTTGAATTACTCTCATGCCTCAATAAAAAAATCAATCCCATAGAAAGGTACTTAAAACAAATTTGCCTGTCACACAGTTACTGATGGTAGTTCTTTGAGTCCATATTTGACCACAGAATTTTCACAGCAGAATCCTTGCAAAGTTAACTTGATTCTAGAATAATTTTATCCCAAGTTGAAGACTACCTCTAATCATGCTATTTATTTTTGATTATCAAAAAACTTGTTAACCACAGAAACATAAAAAATGAAAGGAATTTATATAGTTTATGAAGGGGGGGGGGGCTAAACTTATAGTGTTTCATCGTTGGCTAAGTACATGACACAATACTCATCATGTTTTGACTGTAACCAGGGTTTCCCTATCTTACAGATTTAAACAATTTATTTAAATGACAGATATGGGGCCTACATTAAAATACAGAAACTAAACCTAAATTTGCAGCACATTCTGTACCCATTTTAAATTGCATTTACTATAAATTCTAATTGCCTTAATTGTCATATATTGTCATTTCTGAATTTTCACCCATATTTGTTTTAGCAAGGCACAAGAGAAACCCGACTTATTTTTCACAAAAATAAAAATAATATATCTTTTGGTGTGTAAAAGTCACAAAATATGTCTATATAATTAATAGATTACGGTGTAGTCACGTGGCAAATTTATGACTCTTGCCCGATTATTAATCCTCAAAACTGCCGCTTTATCTGCCAATAAAGAGATAAAATGTCCCATAGTTTGATCAAAACATGACACGCACCGTTTTTGGAGTGTTGTAAAGTGAACCAAAAAGCCATTCTTTGAGTGTAATTTCAAAGTCCAAAAAGTGGAAATTGACTCGCACTTTGTTGTTAACATATCTATTTAGGAAGGGCAAGAGATATTTTTGATTGCGAAAAATTGACAGTAAAGGTAAAACGTCACTGCGAGTACAATAGTAATGTGAGTTTGTTGAGTTTGATTTTTCTACATTGTTTTTAGTAGTTTGTTGGGTGTTTTTGGCCAATGCGCATGAATATTTTAACTGATTCATAGGGTTATACCAAATATTGAAATTATCACTGATTTCAACCTTCATTATGAAAAGTGATTGCATAGCAAAACCAATGAATTCTTATTTAATCTCCTCAGATATATAGTATTATTTATCACCTGCTCATTTTTTAACCCATTGAAGAGTAGACATAAGATATCTCATTGCAAGATCTATGCGAAATCTGTTTTAAAGCCCAAGTTTAGTAAGGGTTAAAAAGGTTATATGAGCTATACCTCATCTGAAAGAGCAGAGTCTGCTCTTTGAGATGAGGTATAACACATGTAACCTTAAAGCCTTTTTAACCCTTCGGATGCTATAATATAAAATATAGTCGAAAATCTCGGGGGTCCCCCCCCCCCCCGAGATTTTTCATTAACTAATTAAAAAAAAAACTAAAGACATTCAGAATCTATTATTGCAGGGTTATGACTTTGGGGCATAAAGCTTTCAAATAACAAAAAATCCCCAAAACTAAACTTCGGCTTTAAAGCAAATCAAACCATCTTCAACTGGTTAAAAGATGAAAATAAATTATAGGAGTTTTCAAAGCTGCACATGTACACTGTACTTTACAGCAAGAATGCTTGGAATATTACAAATTGATACTTTTTACCTGTTGGAGACATTAATATAATTATAGTGCTCATTCTCCATAGACTTCAGCCCAAGATATCTCTTTACTTGTCTCGTAAGTACAGACATACAGTATTTGCTGATTAAAGTGTACATACCAATACCCAGGGCTCCACAATAGCACTTGCCCTGGGCAAGTAAAATTTCATGTCGGGTAAGTATTTGGCAAGTTGATTTTGATCAAGAAATGGGCAAAATGTGACCAAATTTTTTTGCAAAACTGATCAAAATATGTCTGAATTATTTATGTATATAGATTTCATTATTATTTTGTTAATTGTACTTCATTTTGAGACGCTTTAAATCCATAAATCATACCTTTTGCAACCCCCAGAATTGAAATAAGAAATGTCCAATGCTATAAAGACCCTTCTTGATTAAAATTAGCAAGGAATCATTTTTAATGTTTTATTGTTTATTTTTATTGTGGCAAGTAAATTTTCTATTCAGACAAGTAAAAATCTAAAAGGAATAATTTCACTTGCTCAAGGGGCAAGTAGGAAAGAGTGTTAGTGTGGAGCCCTGCAATACCCTGGATAATTTGTTTGCTACATATGTAGAATATATTTGTGGCGTGCCCCCTGCAAAGTATACGCACTTGTGATCACTCCGATTTTTGTTTATTGGGGTTTGAATGTAAATTTCAAACAATAAGTAAAACCAAAAAACGACTTAAAATAGATTAGTCAATCAACCGATCGTATCAATCGATCGATCGCACTATCAAAATTTGTTGCGTATGTCTTGATCATTAACACATAGACCTAGTGTATCGAACAATATCAATACTGAACTTCGATAGCTAAGCAAAAAAGTATGCATATAGCCAGAACGCACACGCATAAAAATTGGTGCTTACGGAGCAGAACTTAATCGCGTGGAGCACAAGTGCTGGAAAATTGTACACATTAACCCGTTGCTTACGGGAACCGGATGGCCCATGTACAAAGTCTATGGGGATTTGCGGAATCTCGTAGTCAACGGGTTAAGATCTGATTTATTAAAACATGGATTACTTCACAGGCTAAGACAACTGAATTGCGGGTATTTGTAGTGTATTCTAGTTGGACACAAATTTGATTTTTAGGGTATTGGTACACTTTAACAAAACAGATTGTTGAAAAATTAAAAAAAATATATAAGTCCTACAGGTGATTAAACTAAAAGTTTGTAAACATTATCTTAGAAAGTTGAACAAAAGGAAAACTGATCAGAGTTCACAAAGTGACAAATTGTGCTTCCTGTATCGCGGTGAATCACCCTTTAATATAGTGATCACCCGATTTTATTTTTTTCTCTCAAATATCATGTTTTGTTGGACTTTGGTAACATGAACTTGTCATAATAATACCTACTTATACATCCTGTTTATTTAGAACAAAATTCTGGGTGGTTATTTGGGAATATGCAGTACCAAGATGTGACACTTGGCCTGGATTTATTTTATGAATATTTTGTGGTGGTTTTATTATCATGAATTTCGCGACTAAACAATTGTGAACATTTCACTTCCTGATATAGCTGTACAAACTACATGTACAAAATCAATGCAAATGCAATAAGATCGCAAAAATGATGTCCCACGAATTCCCCATCTTGAAGCAAAGTGTATGAATGCGACATATATTGCATATACAGTAAATGGGTGTGACCGTCATCTTAGACGCTTTTCTCTGCTTTTTTTGCTGAAAAGAAGGTAACAAAATTACATGTAGGAAGTATGATCTACAAAATTGAAACATTATCCCAACAAATAATTGAATTCTGTAACATGTTGGAAGACACTTTTTTTTCTGCATTTTGTGCCAAATGGAAGAAAAAAAGTGGGAAGTTTGATCTACAAACTACATAGTGAACAAAAAGTTGAATTGGGGAACAAGTAGTTGAATTTGGTAACATGTTAGAAGACTTAGATGATGTTTTCCTGTCACATTTTTGTCTCTGCTTTCTTTCTGCATTTTGACCTGAAAAGAAGAGGAAAAAGTGACAAGGAAGTATGATCTACATGTAGGAATTGAAACATTATCCTGACAAATAATGTGAGTTCTGCAACATGTTCCAAGATCTAAACAATGTTTCATGTTACATTTTTGTCTCTAATACTTATTTTCTAATTTTGTGCTGAGTATGAAGAGAAAAAGTAGGAACTGTGATCTACAAATTCAAACATTATCCTGACAAGTAATTAAGTTCTGTAACATGTTGGAAGATTTCAAGCAATCTTTTCATGGCATTGCATTTTTGTCCTGCTGACAATTTTCTGCATTTTTGTCCTAAATAAAAGGAAGAACACAGAAGGAAGTAACATAAGTTATGAAGTGAAACATTATCCCAACAACTAATTAAGTTCTGTGTGTTCCAAGATTAAACAATGTGTTTTATGTTTCACTTTTTTTTTATCTCTGACACTTTTCTGCATTTTAAGCTGAACAGAAGGTAAAAAAGTAGGAAGTAAGAACTACAAAAACTGAAACATTATCTTGACTAATAATTTGATTTCTTTAACATGTTTCAAGCATTAAACAATGTTTTCATGTTTCAAATATATCTCTGACTGACACTTTTCTGCATTTTAAGCTGAATAGAAGGGGAAAGAGTAGGAAGTATAATCTACAAATTGAAACATTATCATGATGAATGATTGAATTCTGTAATCTGTAACACGTTGGAAATCTGAAACAATGTCATGTTGCGTTTTTGTCTCTACATTTTGTGCTAAATAGAAGAGAAAAAATAATAGGAAGTATGATTGAAGAATTGAAATATTATCCCAACGAATTGAGTTCTGTAACATGTTGGTAGACTTTGATGGTGTTTTATGTTACTTTTCTGTCAGCTTACAAGGAACTAATACTCTCAAAATTAGCAAAGAAAATATAAGAGTATGTTGTACACATGTAAGAAATATTTAAAGTTTTTCTGCAGATTGCAATTATATACTCTCGATATGTTGGAAATTACTCCAGTTATACTCACAAAAAAGTACAAGATGTGTAGTCAATGAATAGTCAGTCAGTGAAAACCTGTCACAAATTGTAGAAATGATTCAGTGACAATACAAGTGACATGTGTTTTATTGTTGTGAATATGAATGGATCAGGTATATGAATACATGACATTGGGTATTATTGTATCAGTATCAAACTTGAACTGCATGTCGTAATACTAGCCTTTTAGCTGAAAACACAGATGCAGTGAAACAGCAGAACTTTACACAGTCATTGTCAGAACAAGTACATGTAGGTACAAAGCAACTTGGTGGGAAAGTTGAAAATTTGAAGAAAAAAATAACAATACAATGAAATAATAAATGAATAAATAATAATAAAAGCCAAAACTATCATGGTTGTAATTTGCTCCACAAGAACTAATTTGTTATGGTGTCAACATCCAAAAAGTTTACAGCCAATTTTTATGGATAATTGTTTCAAGAAGATTCATAAAGGAAGTTTATATTTCAATATATGAAATCAATTACACTAATTTAAACTCCTTACAACAAAGTGCATGTGGTCATGAAGGAAAAAGGGAAGAAATCTATAAAAGTTTATGAAATAATATCGCTGCTTAACCACAAAATCTCAATGACTTGGCAATGACATAAAAGGCCAAACAACTCCCTCTTCTAATTTCCTGCAAGGCTCTCGAAAAAGGAACAAAAACAAGAACGAGATAGATTTCACTTCAGAGATTTATTTAGCCAAATAATTGGGCTGCCTGATTTGTGGGACCACACCCAGACCTCGTTGTCATGGAAACCCGTTTGACGAGAAACACGCTGTGACATTGTCGTCGTGGTTTCGTCAGCATGTGTTTCTTTTTGTCTGTTTGGGTTTTTTTCTTCTTTTTTTGTTGGGGACACGCTCTTGAAAAAGATTTGCATTTTCCTGTAAGTGAGCCACAAACATCAGACATTGATAAAAAAATACAAATGTCAACTTTTCCCTCATTTTGAGTGAATTTTTTGGAACTTTATATGTTGGCATTTACTTGTTGGCATTTGTTGAGTAGGTTTACATACATGTACATGTACATTTCTAGTTGAAATTCTTGAACGTATTATGCATCATATTGTGTGTCTCTGTGTGTGTGTGTGTGTGTGTGTGTGTGTGTGTGTGTGTGTTTCTGTATGTTTGTACTACTGTGCTTGCATGTGTGTCTGTGTCTATGCATGTGTGTGTGTGTCTATCTGTGTGTATGTGTACATGTATGTGCCTGTGTTCATTCTTTATCAGTGTCAGGATAAGGAACCAGACTTAACATTTCACTCTCCTTCCCACCCCCCCCACCCCCCAACGTCTACACATGTATTCCAGCAGAAGGAAAGAAAAATGTTCCTTTAATAAAG